>CM066051.1:88389667-88465869 GCA_033557465.1 Ichthyophis bannanicus
CTAACAATAGCCAAATTAACATGAATAAAATACATTCTCTAAAATGCTTGTATGCAAATGCTAGAAGTCTAAGGAATAAGATGGGAGAGTTAGAATAGATATAGCACTAAATGAAAGGGTACATATGATTGGAATATCAGAGAAATGGTGGAAGGAGGACAACCAGTGGGACACTGTAATACCTGGGTAAAAACTAGCGTAATGATAGAGCTGATTCACATTGAGTGGAGGGGTTGCGCTCTATGTTAGAGAGGGCATTGACTCAGGAAGGATTAATGTTTTGCAGGAAACAAAATCTGCTGGTAGAATCTATATGGCTTGAAATTCCATAGAAAAGGGGGAAGGCGATGGCACATGGGGGTGTGGTCCTATCGAGCACCTGGCCAGAATGGACCAAAGGGAGGATGAAATGCTCAAGAAATCAAGGAAGCTAACAAAAGTTACAGCCGCAGTAATAAATAAGGGGTGATGTCAAGTTACCCCGTTATCGACTGGGTCCGTGTCACGTCAGGACATGCTAGGGAGATAAAGTTCCTAGATGAAATAAATGCATGCTTCTTGGAGCAGCTGGTTCATGAGCCGACCAGAGGGGAAGCCCATATTAGACCTAGTACTTAGTGGAACATAGATCTAGTGCAATAGGAAAGGGTGGTGGGGCCACTTGGGCCATAGTGATCATAGCATGATCGCCTGTGATTTAATTAGTGGAGGAGGGATCGTAAGGAAATCCACAGCAGTACTACCTTTTAACTTTCGAAAGGGAGAATATGATAAAAATGAGGGGGAAAACAGTTAAGAAAAAACTAAAAGGAGCCGATGCGAAGGTTGTTTAAAAGGACAGTACATCAAGCTTGGGTGTTCGTTGAAAAAATACTTTCTGGGAAAGCCCAGACACAGCGGTATTACAGACTTTAAGAAACGTGGAAGGAAGTCCAAAAAACTTGCCAGCATGGTTTAAAGGTGAGGTCAGGAGAGGGTGGTGTTTGCCAACAAAAAAAAGAGTCGTTTCAGGAAAGTGGAAAAAAAAGAGACCACCAACAAAAAAAACAGACGAACCCTGGGGAACAGCACAAGCAATGGCAAGTCAAATGCAAAGCATTGATAATGGGTTTGTAGGGCCCACAAGAGGAGAATTTGAGAAGAAGCTTGCTGCGGGAAGCAAAAAACGCGAAATAAAGACCTTTTCAATACATTCTTAGCAAAAAACCTGTGCAGGAGAGTCAGTTGGTCCATTAGATGATAGAGGGGTTAAAGGAGCACTACAGATGCGACAAGGCGATAGCGGAGAGAGACTTGAATGGAATCTTTGCTTTGGTGCTTTACTGGAGGAAGATGTAGGGAATGTTACCCATGACTGAAGTGGTATTTAAAGGTGCGGAAGAATTGAAGGAAATATCGATACAATCGGGGAAGGTTGTCTTTACAACTATTAGAACTCATTAACTGAAGAGTAGCAAATCACCTGAGCCGGGATGATATACATCCAAGGGTGTTGAAAGAACTGAAATATGAGATTGCAAGAACTGCTAATTTTTGTTAGTAATCTGTTGAACTATCATTAAAATCATCTCTAAAACCTGAAGATGGAGGATCGCCAATGTAACACCAGTTTTTAAAAAAGGGTTCGAGGGCGTGATCAGGGAAACTACAGACCGGTGAGCCTGACGTCAGTACCGGGAAAAAAAAAATGGTAGAAACCATCATAAAGAATAAAATTACTCAGCATGTAGGATAGTCACAACCTAATGGGAGACAGCCAACATGGCTTAGACAAGGAAGATCAAGTCTTACTAATCTGTTATGTTTTTGAAGGAGTGAATAAACAGGTGGACAAAGGTGAGTCGGTTTGATATTGTGTATCTGGACTTTCAGAAAGCCTTTGACAAGGTCCCTCATCAGAGACTTTTGGCAAAACTAAAGAGTCATGGGATAGGAGGCAGTATACTATTGTGGATCAGGAACTGGTTAAAAGATAGAAAGCAGAGGGTAGGGCTAAATGGCCATTTTCCCAATGGAGAAAGGTGAATAGTGGTGTACCAAGGGATCTGTGCTGGGTCCACTGCTTTTTGACATATTCATAAATGACCTGGAAAGTGGAATAACGAGTGAGGTTATCAAATTTGCAGATGACACAAAACTATTTAAAGTTGTTAAAACCCAAGAGGATTGTGAAAACTTGCAAGAGGATCTTGATAAATTGGAAGACTGGGCATCAAAATGGCAGATGAAATTTAATGTGGACAAGTGCAAGGTTACGCACCTAGGGAAGAACAACCCAAACTATGGTTACACGATGCAAGGTTCCACATTAGGAAGCACCACCCAGGAAAAAGATTTAGGCGTCATTGTGGATACCATGTTAAAACCCCTCGGCCCAGTGTGCAGCGGCGGCCAAGAGAGCAAATAGAATGCTAGGTATGATAAGGAAAGGAATGGAAAATAAAACAAAAGATATTATAATGGCCTCTATATCGTTCCATGGTGAGACCGCACCTTGAATATTGTGTGCAATTTTGGTCGCCAGATCTTAAAAAGGATATAGCGATTTTAGAAAAGGTACAGAGAAGAGCCACCAAAATGGTAAAGGGGATGGAAGGATACTCCTATGAAGAAAGGCTAAAAAGGTTAGGGCTCTTTAACCTGGAAAAGAGACGGCTGAGGGGAGATATGATAGACGTCTATAAATTAATGATCAGAGTGGAACGGGTAAACGTAGATCGATTGTTTACCTTATTAGAATATAGAAAGACTAGGGGACATGCAATGAAGCTACAGGGTAACCTGTTTAAGACTAATAAAAAAAAATATTTTTTCACTCAACGTGTAATCAAACTCTGGAATTTGTTACCGGAGGATGTAGTAAGGCTGTTAGTGTAGCTGGGTTTAAAAAAGGTTTGGACAAGTTCTGGAGGAAAGGTCCATAAACCATTATTAAGAAGTGACTGAAGATATCAATGCTTGACCCAGTACAAGCATTGTGGAACTTGTGTCTCTTGGGGAAACTGCTAGGTACATATGACCTAGATTGGCTACTGTTGGAAACAGAATACTGGGCTTGATGGACCTTGGTCTGACCCAGTATGGCATATCTTATGTTCTTAGAGCCAGAGCTCAAATCCCCAAAGTTTCCAAACCAGTGACCACAAGAAAGTGAAGGTTAGTGGTGGTTGGTAATGTCTTTCTGAGGGGTACAGAGGCATCCATCTACCAACCAGACAAGATGTCTCGGGGAGGTGTTCTGTCTCCCAGGTGCCAAAATCTGAAATGTTACAGAGAGTTTGCTGAATCCCATCATGTCTATTGACTATTATCTGATGCTGCTCATCTATGTTGACACAGATATAGAAAAACTCAGATATAGGGGCGGTATAGAAAAACGCAAAAAAAAAAAAAGATGATATTGCTGAGCATGCCTCTGAATGTATCAAGGGTGACTTCATGGCTGTAGAAGAGAGGGTGAAGCAGATAGGTGCACCGGTTGTATTCTCTTTTTGGCCTTCCTTCCACCTTTCTTAAAGCATGGAATACAGCTGGTCTGGGCTTCCAAGATAGTATTTTTAAACACTCATGTTTGATGTAAAATTTTAATGTTTGCAGTTGCTCCTTTTAATTTTTTCTTAACTGTTTTCCTCATTTTATCATAGTCTCCCTTTTGAAAGATAAAAGGCAGTACTATGGATTTCCTTGCCATCCTTCCTCCATTTATTAAATCAAACGTGATCATGCTATGATCACTATTGCCAAGTGGCCCCAACACCCTTATCTCTTGCACCAAATCTTGTGTTCCACCAAGGACTAGGTCCAAATGGCTTCCCCTCTTGAAGGTTCAGGAACCAGCTGCTCCAAGAAGCAGCCATTTATTTAATCTAGAAACTTTATCTCCCTAGCATGTCCTGCCTTGACACTGACCCAGTTGATATACTGGGGTAATCTAAATCACTCATTATTATTTTTGTGCTGTACATTTGTTAGTCTCCCTGATATCTTTGAGCATTTCATCATCCATTTGTTCATTCTGGCCAGGCGGTCGATAGTACGTCCCCACTGCCATTGCCTTTCCCTTCCTCTTCCCCTTTTTACATGGAATTTCAATCCATAGATATTGTCTTTTGTTTCCTGCAAAACTTTAATCCTTTGTGACTCAGTGCCCTCTCTAACATAGAGCGCAACCCCTCCACCAATTTGATCAGCTCTATCATTACGATATAGTTTGTACCCAGGTATCACACTGTCCCACTGGTTGTCCTCCTTCCACCATGTCTCTGAGATACCAATCATATCTAACCTCTCATTTAGTGCTATATATTTTAACTCTCCCATCTTATTTTTTAGACTTCTATCATTTGCATACAAGCATTTTAGAGGCTGTATTTTATTCATATTAGTCTGGCTATCGTTAGGCAGGGGTAATTTGGACTCTTTAAGCTCTGTCTGCTCTATACTTAAGGACATTTGGGCTACTTGTGTCTTTTTTAGAACCTCTTTGTCGATGTGCCCTAACTTCAGTCTTTTGCTAGTATGCTTCAAGGATACATCCTTCTGAACCATGCACTCTTGCATGATTGTCTGCTTTCCCCTATTATCTAGTTTAAAAGCTGCTCTATCTCCTTTTTAAAGGTTAATGCCAGCAGCCTGGTTCCATCCGATTAAGGTGGAGCCCATCCCTTTGGAAAAACCCCTCCTTTCCCCAGAACATTGCCCAGTTCCTAACAAATCCAAAACCCTCTTCCATGCACCATCGACTCATCCACGCATTAAGACTCCGGAGCTCTGCTTGCCTTTTGGGTCCTGCACATGGAATGGGAAGCATTTGGGAGAATGCTACCCTAGAAGTTCTGGGTTTCAACTTCCTACCTAAAAGTCTAAATGTGGTCTCCAGAACCTCCCTATCACACTTTCCTATGTCATGGGTACCGACGTATACCAAGATAGCAGATTCCTCCCCAGCACTATCTTAGACTTTGTCTAGGTGGCGCGTGAGGTCCGCTACCATCGCAACAGGCAGGCATGTTACTAGGAGATTCTCACATCCACCAGCCACCTAGATATCTACATGCCTAATGATTGAATCACCAATTATAATGGCTGTCCTAACCCTTCTCTCAGGGTACATGGCCCTGGAGATACCTCCTTGTTGTGAGAGGGTTTTACATCACCTGGATCACTTCTTGCCATACCAGGGTGATGCTGTTCTGTCACATGACTTCTCTTCTGCATGGCAACAGGGATGCTGACAGACTGGAGGTGGGACTTCAGTACTACATCCTTGTAGGTCTCATCTATGTACCTCTCTGTCTTCCTTAGGTCCTCCAAGTCTGCTACTCTAGCCTCTAGAGATTGGACCTGCTCCCTGAGAGCAAAGATCTCCTTGCACCTAGTGCACACACAAGACCCCTCACCAACTGGGAGAAAATCATACATGTGACACTTAATGCAAAAGACTGGAAAGCCCACATCTCGCTGCTGGATTGCTGTCTGCATTTGGTTTTAAGGTTGTGTTTAGGGATTTAAGAAGTTTATTTACTTAGGTTTGTTGTGGATACTTATATTAATAAATCTATACCTGATACATTTAATGGACTTTGTTTACCTCAAGATTAATTAATCTTAGGTCCTTAATGTATGCCTGATGAGGATAAACAGCTGCACCTGAGAGTGAATATGGGAACCTCCTTCCCTTTAAGAAGCTTAAGCACCTATAAAGCTACGATTATCCCAGGAGTGGGTGAAAGTCGGTACGATTATCCCAGGAGTGGGTGAGAGTCGGGGAGTGAGGGAGGGAAAGAAGATTTATTAAAGTTGGCTGATACATAGTGCCCTGTCCTATGCTTCTAAGGTACAGTCTTACCAATTTCCTTGGTGATTCACACAACCCTTGGTTTGATAGAAGGAGCCTTTTAAATTGCCCCTTTGACCTGTTACTTGCCTTTAACACCTATTTAAGGCAATTTCACAGATCTTTTGCCTCCTAATTGGAAGGACTCTTTGTAAAGGTCACTAGAAACAAGTATATTTTTCTTTCTATTCAGAGACTATTTTACTTGTATGCTAAGCTATATTCTGATTTGATTTAAGTAAAAAAGCTCTCTAGAAACAAATTTATTTCAGTCTATGTATTTTTGTTTTACGTTCTATGCTAGGCTATGCTCTTCTTTGACTTAAATACAAAGCTCACTGGTGGTACTAATATCTGATTGACTCAGCAAAAACGCTGAATTCTAAAATATACAGATTTTTCAGCTTTAACCCCAAGAAGTCCTTTTTACCCCAGGATTTAGAGTTTATTCCAAAAGATTATACTCACAAGCAATGTTCCCTCTAATTTTCTGTAGGCTGTGTGCGCATAAAATATCAGCTGTGTGCAGCTTTTGAAGGAAGGTTAAATTTTTGTGTGCCATATAACGACACTCGGAGTTATATACGTTAAAATCTGACTACACGTCAGAATATAGTATGTACACCCCATTGATTTCAATCAAATTAAATGAAAATAGACGATTACTAAATGAAGTGGGAAATTTTAAATTTTAAGATGTCTGTGTTGTCTTCTATCAGAATCAGAGCTGTAATTTTTGTGCGCTCTGTTGTAAAGTATGTGCGCTCGCTCTGCGAGGTGTGTGCGCGTGCACACGCGCACAGCTTAGAGGGAACAGTGCTCACAAGTGTAGATCTACTTCCAGCTGTAGCAGTCCCTTTTGGTAGTCCTTCAAGGCTCTCCTTGCCCTCTCTGCAACTATCAGCCAATGTTTTTTTCTCCCGCTCTCTCTCCTTAGCCCCCTCAAAGCCATCACCTGATGTCTCTCTCTCTTTCTTTCCTTGCACCCCACCAGCCATCACCCAGACATTTTTCTCTTTGTCTCCATCTCATTCCTGTCCCTAGTAGCCAGCATATGATATCTTTAGCTTCCTGGCCACTGTCAAAGAGGTCTTACACAGCACAGGGCTTTGAAGACCACACACACACTGCATGTTGGACAGGAATGAGTTTGAAACAGAGAATAAAAACATTTGGGTGATGGCTGGGAGAGGGGACATAAGGAGAAAGAGAGACATTGGGTGATGGCTGTGGAGGAGGGGGAGAGAGAGAGAGAGAGAGACATTGGCTGATAGTTGCAGGGGAGAGGGCAAGGAGCGAGAGACATTGGGTGATGGCAGTGGGGGAGGGGGAGAGAGAGAGAGACATTGGGTGATGGTCGGGAGAGGTGACATACGGATAAAGAGAGACATTGTGTGATGGCTGTGGGGGAGGGTGAGAGAGAGAGAGAGACATTGGGTGATAGTTGCAGGGGAGAAAGAGAGACATTGGGTGATGGCTGTGGGGGAGGGGGAGAGAGAGAGAGAGACATTGGGTGATGGCTGGGAGTGGGGACATATGGAGAAAGAGAGACATTGGGTGATGGCTGTGGGGGAGGGGGAGAGAGAGAGAGACATTGGGTGATAGTTGCAGGGGAGAGAGAGAGAGATTGGGTGATGGCTGTGGGGGAGGGGGAGAGAGAGAGAGAGACATTGGGTGATGGCTGTGGGGGTGGGGGAGAGAGAGAGAGAGACATAGGGTGATGGCTGTGGGGGAGAGAGGGAGAGAGACATTGGGAGATGGCTGTGGGTTAGGGGGAGAGAGAGAGAGAGAGACATTGGGTGATGGCTGTGGGGGAGGGGGAGAGAGAGAGAGAGACATTGGCTGATAGTTGCAGGGGGAGGGCAAGGAGCGAGAGATTGCATGATGGTTGCAGAAAAACTGGCTTTTCCATTGCTGGTTTTGAGGGTCTGCCAGCAGTTGCCCTGCCCATATAAAAACCAGACAGACCAGTGGAAAACCAGCCAGTTGGCAACCCTAGGCTGAATATTGCTATCCGAGCATATTGACCATTGAATGTTGCTAACTGTATATGGCCCCAGCATTGAATGTCCAGGGTTAAATTAAAGCGGCGATGGCAGCTGTGGTAAGTGCTGGCCGCCACCACCATGGAACTGACCTTTCCTGACCTCCAGGTTTGTAAAATCTGGCACTTACATATATAAGCACCGAGGCTTATTTCCGTAGGGAGGTTGTAAACCCATCACCAACATGCATATGTGCTGGAACGTACACGTTCAAACCCCTGAGTGATGCCGCGTGTTCTTTGTATGTGCTCCTTTTTAACATGGCTGTGCCTGCTGAATGTGGCCAGTCTACCCTGTCTGTTTTGCAAAAGGCTTCATGTGCAGTGAGATAGTCATGGCTTAATGGGACACAGCCAACATGGATTTAGCCGAAGAAGGTCTTGTCTTACTAATCTGTTGTCTTTTTTTGAAGGTGTGAATAAACAGGTGGACAAAGGTGAGTCGGTTGATATAGTGTATCTGGATTCTCAGAAAGCCTTTTAACAAGGTCCCTCATGAGAGACTCTTGGCAAAATTAAAAAATAATGGGATTGTGGCAGTGTACCATGGTGGACCACAAACTGGTTAGAAGATGGAAAGCAGAGGGTAGAGCTAAATGGCAAATTTTCTCAATGAAGAAAGGTGAATAGTGGGATCTGGGCTGGGCCCGCTGCTTTTTAACATAATCATAAATGACCTGGGAACGGGAATAATGACTGAAGTGATCAAATTTGCAGATGACACAAAATTATTCAAAGTGGGTAAAACACAAGCGGATTGTGAAAAGTTACAAAAGGACCTTGATAAATTGGAAGACTGGATGTGCAATGGCAGCAGAAATTTAAGGGAACAAGTGCAAAGATCTCCTAGGACAAGCAGGATGTGTCAGCCACACCTGGTGACGTCATCCGACGGCGCCATGACGGAAGTGCTCTCTAGCTCAGAAGCTTCTGAGCAAGTGTGAGGTGGTCCCACCTCCCCCAGCCCGCCCCTAGCCGGTCAGTTTCTTTCCTTCCGCCTTTGCCTCAAGACGGATTTCTAAGCTCTCCTATACAAATGAAAAATTTTCCATGCCTAAACCGGGATTTAAAAAGTGTCCACACTGCAGCAGAAAGATGAACATCACGGACACTCACCAGCATTGCATCAGATGTCTGGGGACTTCTCACCAGGTGGAGAACTGTGCCAGCTGCACCCGGATGTCCCCCAGGGCAAGGATGCACCGTGAGCATTCTCTGAAAGATTTGCTTTCCTCCTCTGTGGCCTCCACAAACCGGGCTCCGGAGCATCACAGGAATAAGGAGCACCCAGATCTGATGAGCTGTCCAGGTCTGCTGAGCATTCCGGATCGGAGAAGCGTCCCAGAACTGCTACAGGGAAAGCGCCGCTAAAACAGGCCAGTTTCTCTCACCGGGGGCCAAGCGCTTCTCTCCCTCTGAGCAATCTGCTTCCGGAGAGGCCTCTACCCTCCGGGCAAGCCCCACTGCGGTAAGCAGCAACCCGGGCCGTTCTCCCCGGCCATGCGGTCCCACTACAGCCGGCCAAGATGGCGCTGCCCTCGTGGCCCCACCTGGCCCCTCCTCCGGACACGCCCGCTCACTCCGGATTGGCCGCAGCGGTTCCTGCCCCGCCTCGGCCAGCCATTGGCTCATACCGCCCTCCCCCCCTGCCCAGCACGTCTTCATTCCATGCTGAAGGGGAGCCTCGGAGCGGCACGGAGAGGGAGACCACGCCGAGACAGAGCATCGGCGCGGGAGCAGCCAACACCGCTCAGACAGGGAAGACCATGCTGCGCCGCAGCGCCGACGTGGGAGCTACGAACACCGCTCCGACAGCAGAGAGTCCCTCAGACAGCGCGGTGGCGGTGAGAAGGGTAGAAAAAGGACAGCCAAGCAACAGAAGCATCGGTCTCCATCGGGGGAAAGGGATTCCCACAGTGGGTCCCCCCGTAGCCGCAAGAGGAGCAGGAGATCCAGTTCTGACCACAGCAAGTGGCACAGAAGCAGCTGATCTTCAGACTCCACTTCTTCTGCCATTCTCAGCCTGCTCACTCGCCTTGTAGAGCAGGCTGCTCCCCAGCGGCTGGACCAGGAGCGGTTGGCACCCACCCACATTCCACCGGTGGCCCTGCCTGACTCGGAGCGGGCTCCCTCTCCTCAATTCCCTAGCCTGTCGCCCTCCAGAGCGTGGACTCCTTCCCCAGCACCCTCTAGAGCACGGACTTCTTCCCCAGTGCAGCTGGACTCCAGGGGGAGCGATGTGGAGGAGTTGGGTCCAGGCTCTGACACATCCAAGAATCCAGCTGATGAGATGGAGGATCCACCGACACCAGTGCCTGAAGACCTCACATACCCCAAATTCCTTAGAAAAGTGGTTTCCAAGCTGGGGTTGGCCACGGAGGAGACGTCAGACGAGAAGGAACCGGAGGTTATGAAATACCTCAACGGCCCTAGACCAGCCATGGCTCTCCCCCTCCACCACAGGTTGAGGGACAAGCAGCTGACTCTCTGGCAATCCCCAGCATCTGGCCAAGCTTGCTCCAGACGCCTGGACAGCAAATACATCATCCACATGGCTCCAGGTTTCAACAAACCTCAGCTACCCCACCAGTCAATCGTGGTGGCATCAGCACTTAAAAGATCTAAGTCTACGCGTGCCCAAGCCAACCACCTGCCAGGCCGGGACCCCAAGCGTCTGGACGACGTGGGGAGGAAAGTGTTTCAAGGGGCCATGCTCAGTGCCAAGATAGCAGCTCATCAATTTCAGCATGTCCTATTCCAGGATGCCCTCCTGGCGGACCTCAAAAACCAGCTACAGGATCTTCCCAAGGACTCACGTACATCTGCCTCAACCTCCATGCAGGAGCTAGCTGAATGCAGCAAGCACCTGATGAGTACAGCTTTTGATGTCTTTGATACGGCCGTCTGGACAGTGGGCATGGCCATCTCGGCCCGTCGCTGGGCATGGCTTCGTGCCTCGGGACTCTCGGACAATACCCATGACCGAATTGCGGATGCACCTTGCTCAGGTGACTCCCTTTTTGGAGACAAAGTCGCCGACACGGTGAATGGCCAAAAGAGGACTGCACTACTCTGAAGACACTGGCAGCGGACGGACTCGAAGCCCCTCCTGGTCACAGAAAGGGAGCTACTTCCGCAAGCCCTTTTCCTCTTCAAAGCAATATTATGGCTCCAACCGACAGTGGCAGACGCCCAGATTCAAACAGACCTATCATAAGTCGTCCTTTCAGAGACAGCAACCGCGACAACGCAAACAGAAACAGACCAACCCTCCCCATTCCGGAAAAGACACCTCTTCCTTCTGACTACCCGACCTGGCTGGGCCCTTCACTGGATCCAGCCGGCCCCCCGGTGGGGGGTCGCCTGGCCCAATTCCTCTCGGCCTGGCAGGAGATCACCACGGACAAGTGGGTCATTCAGATAGTCCAGTCAGGCTATCGCTTGCACTTCTCCTCCCATCCACGGCAGCACAAGCAACCTACCAGCCAGCCTCCACTGCACCTGGAAAAACCACTTTGGACCTCCTACAGCAACTTCTCCTGGCCCGGACGATAGAGCGGGTGCCCCCGGATGAAGTCAACACTGGCTTCTACTCCTGGTACTTCCTTATTCCCAAGAAGTCAGGGGGCCTCCGCCCCATTCTGGACCTCCGAAAGCTGAACAACTGCATCGCAAAGGAGAAATTCAGAATGTATTCGCTCAACTCCATCCTTCCCCTCATCAGAGCGGGGGACTGGATGGCTACGCTGGACTTGCAGGATGCTTACTCCCACATCCCAGTCCACGCTTCCCACAGGAAATTCCTGAGATTCATAGCACTGGGAGGCCATTACCAGTATCGAGTCCTGCCATTTGGCCTTTCCCCAGCACCCAGAGTTTTCACGAAGTGTGTGGCGGTGGCCGCTGCACACCTCCGTAAACAAGGCATCGCCATCTTTCCTTACCTGGACGACTGGCTCCTGGCGGCGAATTCTGCCCCCGAGCTCCACAGGGCAGTGCGCCAGACTACATACCTACTGGCCAGACTTGGATTCCTTCTCAACAAAGAAAAGTCCCGATTGGAACCGGTGCAGCGCACGGAATTCATTGGGGCGATAATTGATACCAAGGCCTGCAAGGCCTTCCTACCCGAGCTCTGGATCAGTACCATCGCTCGACTGGCCAAGAAAATGTCAGCGACAAAACAGACCTCAGCCCGCGAGATCCTGTGCCTGCTAGGCCACATGGCTGCGACAATATCGGTCCTCCCCTTGGCGAGGCTCTATATGCGCACCCTTCAGTGGCACCTGCGGACTCACTGGAAGCAACTCTCCCAGCCACTCAGTACCCGCATACCGATCTCTGCCAGTGTTGTCCAGGGCCTGCGTTGGTGGACAAACCCAGCCAACCTCTCAGTGGGCAAGTATCTGCAACCCCGCATTCATCAACTCATCCTCACCACGGATGCATCCTCCACGGGATGGGGGGCTCATCTACTACATCTCAGCACGCAAGGAGCCTGGACCAGAGCAGAACAAGCCCTCCACATCAATATCCTCGAACTCCGGGCGGTCAAATATGCCCTCCAGACTTTCATGCCTCACCTGGCGGGGAAAGCGGTCTTGGTGCAGACAGACAACCAGGTGACCATGTTCTATATAAACAAGCAAGGGGGCACTGGTTCCCGTTCGCTATGCAAGGAAGCCCTCGAGACATGGGCCTTAGCGCTAGCCAACAACTGCGTCCTCCAGGCGACTTACCTTCCCGGGGATCAGAACGCCCTGGCGGACAGACTCAGCAGACAGCTCCAACCTCACGAGTGGATGCTGGTGGTGGAAGAGGTAAAACACATGATCAGGTTCTGACTCAGAGGGAGCAACGATGGATTCACAAACTAGATACTGTAATTCCAAACGGATTGAATGCTACGATAGAATGGGCAGCTTGTTTATAGATATTGGGATTATTTGGGACACTAGATGTCTTTACGTGCTAGGAGGAGTTACTTCCTGCTACGTTGACGTAAGCCCTTTTAAACACCGTCTAATGGCCTTAGACCGCATGCGCGGCGTCTTTTTCAATCCTGCTGTGATTTGATATACATGGATAAGGAAAAACATTTAAGAATTGGACGTGGGCAGCGTTATTGCAAGTATGGTTGTCTCTTTAGGGTTTTGCGTATATAGTACTGGGTGAACTTTATAAATATGGTAGTAGGGAATGATTCTTTGTTCCTATTCGTTTTATTCACAGGATCCTTAACAGATCCCCTGAAGAACCCGAATTGGAGAAACGCTCAAGGGCGCTGAAGAGAAGCGTCGGGAATATAGAATATAAGGGTCATTAATTATGCTAATAATGCTACAACTTAACGGACCATAGCAAGGAACGGGTATCATATTGACTGTTGTTTTGAAGAATACTATTTTTGTGGAACCCTTGGAAAATCTTGCTAGTTTCCATTATATCCGTTAATTGTATCATATATCCTAGAGGAGGTCGTTGATGTGATTTAGCTTGCATGTTCCCCTACAGACGAGTTAAAAGTCCGGGGAACAGTAGCTTATCTGAGACCTCTGGATGATAATTTTTAATGTATTATGAGTGAATAAGAAGAAAGGAAGAAATTAATTTATTTATCACTATAATCCCTCTATATGTTATATTGAACGTGTGTCTATTGTTTTATCTGTGAAGTAAAAACGTTCATAAGAAGACCAAATATTTGATACGTGGTTTCACATGGAAGTGGCATGCAACCTCTTCCAGCGCTGGGGAGCTCCCCAGATTGACCTCTTTGCGACCGAAGAGAACGCCAGATGCCCCTTGTTCTGCTCCAAGCACCCGTCGCAGCAGAGAGTGGCTGCGGATGCGTTTGCCATCCCGTGGGGGACTTGGGAGTTGGCATACGCTTTTCCTCCAACACCTCTCGTGACAACCACGATACAGCGGATCATCAAGGAGAAAGCGCACGTGATTCTGATCGCCCCCTATTGGCCACGACAGATGTGGTTCTCCCTGCTGCTGCAGCTCGCTCAAGAACCTCCAATTCGACTACCTCTGAGACCGGACCTGTTAACCCAGAATGGGGGCAGAACCTGGCACCCCAACCTCCAGATGCTAGCCTTGATGGCCTGGAGGCTGAAAGGATAACCTTCAACGACTCACACCTTTCCCCGGATGTACAGCAGATTGTTCTGGCTTCCCGGAGACCGTCTACCAGAAAGGCATACGGCCTCAAGTGGAAACGTTTCAGTATATGGTGCAAGGACCAAGGAGTCCATCCAGCCTCTTGCCCGATACCCATGATCTTACAGTATCTCGCCTTCCTCTTCAGCTCAGGCTTAAAACCGCAATCCATCAAGGTACATCTTGCCTCTCTACACGAACGCCCAGAAGACCCAACTTCAGGCTCCATAGCCACTATTCCCATTGTGACTCATTTCATGAGAGGGCTCCGAAATCTGCAACCCCCAGTACAGAAACCGGTACCCTCGTGGGACCTTAACGTCGTTCTGCAACAGCTCATGCAGGAGCCGTTCGAACCATTGTCCACAGCTGATGGAAAAATATCTTTCCTGGAAGACCCTTTTCCTCGTTGCCATCACCTCAGCTCGGAGGGTTAGCGAGTTGCAGGCCCTAGTGGCACACCCACCATACACAAAATCTACCACAACTGGGCGTCCCTGCGGACCCACCCCACGTTTGTGCCAAAAGTCTCCTCCGCTTTTCACATCAACCAGGCAGTGGAGCTGCCATCCTTCTTTCCAGCCCCACATTCATCACCCGAAGAGCAACGTCTTCACTCCCTAGATTACTGCGCATCTACATCGACAGGACATCTGCCATTCGGCTGGGGACCCAGCTTTTCGTCTCCTTTGACCCGAAACAAACCAGGGAGACCTGTCACCAAGCGCACACTTTCCCATTGGATCTCAGCCTGCGTTGCCTATTGCCTACAGAAGGCGGGCACACTCCCATCAAACAGGGCGAGTGCACACCATCTCCGCGCGATAGCCGCTTCTCTGGCCTGCGCACAGGAAATTCCGGTGAGCGAAATTTGCAAAGCCGCCACCTGGTCCTCTCAGCTAACCTTCCAGAAGCACTACTGCCTTGACATCCACTAGGCGACCGATGGCTCCTTTGGCCGAGCAGTCCTATCTGCGGCTACGGCACCCGTGGGTGTGGGCCCTACGGAACCAGCCCAAGACTGAGCTGGGGGACTAGGGGCCAGACTTCAGTTACTACTTACCAGTTGCTGACCAGGCACTGGCGCTGTTTGCACATACTTGTTATTGCACGGTTTGTTGTGTGGCACTGTTGTTTTTTGCACTGCTGTTGTGTTGCACTGTCAATTTGATTGCACAGTTGATGTCTACCTCTTGCATTTGCACAAATGATATGGTTCTGTCTCCTGGCACGTTGCCTTGGAGTTTGCACTTTAATATGTAAGCCTGTTGTGTTCTTCAATAAACACTATTGCCGTTCTACCGCATGCCTCCCTCATTCTCCTCAGCGTGAATGCGTAGCTTGGGAGACACCAGGTGTGGCTGACACATCCTGCTTGTCCTTGGAGAAAACAGAGTTACTTACCTGTAACAGAGTTCTCCGTGGACAGCAGGATAAGTGAGCCACACGATCCCACCCACCTCCCCTGCATGAGGGTGGCCTGCGCGCACGCACCTAGCCGCAAGGGCATAGCAAGTCACTAACTGACCGGCTAGGGGCGGGCTGGGGGAGGTGGGACCACCTCACACATGCTCAGAAGCTTCTGAGCTAGAGAGCACTTCCGTCATGGCGCCGTCGGATGACGTCACCAGGTGTGGCTGACTTATCCTGCTGTCCACGGAGAACTCTGTTACAGGTAAGTAACTCTGTTTTATGCACCTAGGAAAGAACAACCCAACCTATGGTTACACAATAGAAGGTACCACCTTAGAAACCACCACCCAGGAAAAAATTAGGGGTCATCGTAGAAATACATTGAAACCCTCCAGCCAGTGTGCAGCGGCAGCCAAGAAAGCAAATAGAAGGCCTAGAAAATGTTGGAGTGACTCGTACCTGTATTTACAGTCTGGAGGTGATGAGAAGCCAGCAGAAGGATAAAGGCGGGAAGAGAGGAGAGAGCTCTCCTCCAGGAGGATTCGGGGAAAGACATCTCCAGTACCCCTGAAAATAACACAATCACATTACCTCCTAGGACAAGGTGAAATCACATTCCACTGACATGAAAAGATCTCAAGAATCAGGGACGGGAGAGTGTTCCAGCAGGATGTGACTGGGATGCACTGGAAGAGCTTTGTGTGGTGGGGGTCTCAGTATTGGAATAGCATGAGTACACTGCAGGTCAGGAAGGAAAGGTGCTGGCAAAGATCTGTGTGTGAGGGTCTCAGTACTGGAAAAGCAGGGGGCTACAGGGCGGGAGTGAGGTGCATCAACAGAGCTCTGTGTGTGAGGGTCTCAGTCCTGGAAGAGCAGGGGGGCCGCAGGGCAGGAGTGAGGTGCATCGGCAGAGCTCTGTGTGTGAGTGTGTCAGTCCTGGAAGAGCAGGGGGGCTGCAGGGCAGGAGTGAGGTGCATCGGCAGAGCTCTGTGTGTGAGGGTCTCAGTACTAGAAGAGCAGAGGGTCTGCAGGGTGGGAGTGAGGAGCATCGACAGAGCTCTGTGTGTGAGGGTCTCAGTCCTGGAAGAGCAGGGGGTCTGCAGGGCGGGAGTGAGGTGCATCGGCAGAGCTCTGTGTGTGAGTGTGTCAGTACTGGAAGAGCAAGGGGACTGAAGGGCGGGAGTGAGGTGCATCGGCAGAGCTCTGTGTGTGAGGGTCTCAGTCCTGGAAGAGCAGGGGGCTGCAGGGCGGGAGTGTGGTGCATCGGCAGAGCTCTGTGTGTGAGGGTCTCAGTACTGGAAGAGCAGGGGGGCTGCAGGGCGGGAGTGAGGTGCATCGGCAGAGCTCTGTGTGTGAGTGTGTCAGTCCTGGAAGAGCAGGGGGGCTGCAGGGTGGGAGTGAGGTGCATCGGCAGAGCTCTGTGTGTGAGTGTGTCAGTACTGGAAGAGCAGGGGGGCAGCAGCAGGGCGGGAGTGAGGTGCATCGGCAGAGTTCTGTGTGTGAGTGTGTCAGTCCTGGAAGAGCAGGGGGGCTGCAGGGCAGGAGTGAGGGGCATCGGCAGAGCTCTGTGTGTGAGGGTCTCAGTCCTGGAAGAGCAGGGGGTCTGCAGGGCAGGAGTGAGGGGCATCGGCAGAGCTCTGTGTGCGATGGTCTCAGTACTAGAAGAGCAGGGGGTCTGCAGGGCAGGAGTGAGGTACATCGACAGAGCTCTGAGTGTGAGGGTCTCTGTCCTGGAAAAGCAGGGGGTCTGCAGGGCAGGAGTGAGGTGCATCGGCAGAGTTCTGTGTGTGAGTGTGTCAGTACTGGAAGAGCAGGGGGGCTGCAGGGTAGGAGTTAGGGGCATCAGCAGAGTTCTGTGTGTGAGGGTCTCAATCCTGGAAGAGCAGGGGGGCTTCAGAGCGGGAGTGAGGTGCATCGGCAGAGCTCTGTGTGTGAGGGTCTCAGTACAGGAAGAGCAGGGGGGCTGCAGGGCAGGAGTGAGGGGCATCGGCAGAGCTCTGTGTTTGAGTGTGTCAGTCCTGGAAGAGCAGGGGGGGCTGCAGGGTGGGAGTGAGGTGCATCGGCAGAGCTCTGTGTGTGAGGGTCTCAGTACTGGACGAGCAGAGGGGCTGCAGGGTGGGAGTGAGGTGCATCAGCAGAGCTCTGTGTGTGAGGGTCTCAGTAGTAGAAGAGCAGGGGGGGCAGCAGGGCAGGAGTGAGGTGCATCGGCAGAGCTCTGTGTGTGAGGGTCTCAGTCCTGGAAGAGCAGGGGGGCTGCAGGGCGGGAGTGAGGTAAATCAACATACCTCTGTGTGTGAGGGTCTGAGTACTAGAAGAGCAGAGGGACTGCAGGGCAGGAGTAAGGTGCATCGGCAGAGCTCTGTGTGTGATTGTGTCAGTCCTGGAAGAGCAGGGGGGCTGCAGGGAAGGAGTGAGGGGCATCGGCAGAGCTCTGTGTGTGAGTGTGTCAGTCCTGGAAGAGCAGGGGGGCTGCAGGGAAGGAGTGAGGGGCATCGGCAGAGCTCTGTGTGTGAGTGTGTCAGTCCTGGAAGAGCAGGGGGGCTGCAGGGCGGGAGTGAGGTGCATCGGCAGAGCTCTGTGTGTGAGTGTGTCAGTACTGGAAGAGCACGGGGTCTGAAGGGCGGGAGTGAGGTGCATCGGCAGAGCTCTGTGTGTGAGTGTCTCAGTTCTGGAAGAGCAGGGGGGCTGCAGGGAAGGAGTGAGGGGCATCGGCAGAGCTCTGTGTGTGAGGGTCTCAGTTCTGGAAGAGCAGGGGGGCTGCAGGGCGGGAGTGTGGTGCATCGGCAGAGCTCTGTGTGTGAGGGTCTCAGTACTGGAAGAGCAGGGGGGCTGCAGGGCGGGAGTGAGGTGCATCGGCAGAGCTCTGTGTGTGAGGGTCTCAGTCCTGGAAGAGCAGGGGGGCTGCAGGGTAGGAATGAGGTGCATTGGCAGAGCTCTGTGTGTGTGTGAGGGGCTGGGTCCTGGATAAGATAGGAGAGGGTGCTGCAGGGGAGGAATGAGGTGCATCGGCAGAGCTCTGTGTGTGAGGGTCTCAGTCCTGGAAGAGCAGGGGGGCTGCAGGGTGGGAATGAGGTGCATCGGCAGAGCTCTGTGTGTGAGGGTCTCAGTCCTGGAAGAGCAGGGGGGCTGCAGGGCGGGAGTGAGGTGCATCGGCAGAGCTCTGTGTGTGAGGGTCTCAGTCCTGGAAGAGCAGGGGGGCTGCAGGGCGGGAGTGAGGTAAATCAACAGAGCTCTGTGTGTGAGGGTCTGAGTACTAGAAGAGCAGAGGGACTGCAGGGCAGGAATAAGGTGCATCGGCAGAGCTCTGTGTGTGATTGTGTCAGTCCTGGAAGAGCAGGGGGGCTGCAGGGACGGAGTGAGGGGCATCAGCAGAGCTCTGTGTGTGAGGGTCTCAGCCCTGGAAGAGCACGGGGGCTGCAGCGCCGGAGTGAGGGGCATCCGCAGAGCTCTGTGTGTGAGTGTCTCAGTCCTGGAAGAGCAGGGGGGCTGCAGGGAAGGAGTGAGGGGCATCGGCAGAGCTCTGTGTGTGAGTGTGTCAGTCCTGGAAGAGCAGGGGGGCTGCAGGGAAGGAGTGAGGGGCATCGGCAGAGCTCTGTGTGTGAGTGTGTCAGTCCTGGAAGAGCAGGGGGGCTGCAGGGCGGGAGTGAGGTGCATCGGCAGAGCTCTGTGTGTGAGTGTGTCAGTACTGGAAGAGCAAGGGGGACTGAAGGGCGGGAGTGAGGTGCATCGGCAGAGCTCTGTGTGTGAGTGTCTCAGTTCTGGAAGAGCAGGGGGGCTGCAGGGAAGGAGTGAGGGGCATCGGCAGAGCTCTGTGTGTGAGGGTCTCAGTTCTGGAAGAGCAGGGGGGCTGCAGGGCGGGAGTGTGGTGCATCGGCAGAGCTCTGTGTGTGAGGGTCTCAGTACTGGAAGAGCAGGGGGGCTGCAGGGCGGGAGTGAGGTGCATCGGCAGAGCTCTGTGTGTGAGGGTCTCAGTCAGGGAAGAGCAGGGGGGCTGCAGGGTGGGAATGAGGTTGCATCGGCAGAGCTCTGTGTGTGAGGGTCTCAGTCCTGGAAGAGCAGGGGGGCTGCAGGGTGGGAATGAGGTGCATCGGCAGAGCTCTGTGTGTGAGGGTCTCAGTCCTGGAAGAGCAGGGGGGCTGCAGGGTGGGAATGAGGTGCATCGGCAGAGCTCTGTGTGTGAGGGTCTCAGTCCTGGAAGAGCAGGGGGGCTGCAGGGCGGGAGTGAGGTGCTGTCAGAGCTCTGTGTGTGAGGGTCTCAGCCCTGGAAGAGCAGGGGGGCTGCAGGGCGGGAGTGAGGTAAATCAACAGAGCTCTGTGTGTGAGGGTCTGAGTACTAGAAGAGCAGAGGGACTGCAGGGCAGGAATAAGGTGCATCGGCAGAGCTCTGTGTGTGATTGTGTCAGTCCTGGAAGAGCAGGGGGCTGCAGGGAAGGAGTGAGGGGCATCAGCAGAGCTCTGTGTGTGAGTGTGTCAGTCCTGGAAGAGCATGGGGCTGCAGGGAAGGAGTGAGGGGCATCGGCAGAGCTCTGTGTGTGAGTGTGTCAGTCCTGGAAGAGCAGGGGGGCTGCAGGGAAGGAGTGAGGGGCATCGGCAGAGCTCTGTGTGTGAGTGTGTCAGTCCTGGAAGAGCAGGGGGGCTGCAGGGAAGGAGTGAGGGGCATCAGCAGAGCTCTGTGTGTGAGTGTGTCAGTCCTGGAAGAGCAGGGGGGCTGCAGGGCGGGAGTGAGGTGCATCGGCAGAGCTCTGTGTGTGAGTGTGTCAGTACTGGAAGTGCAGGGGGGCTGCAGGGCAGGAGTGAGGTGCATCGGCAGAGCTCTGTGTGTGAGTGTGTCAGTCCTGGAAGAGCAGGGGGGGCTGCAGGGTGGGAGTGAGGTGCATCGGCAGAGCTCTGTGTGTGAGGGTCTCAGTCCTGGAAGAGCAGGGGGGCTGCAGGGTGGGAATGAGGTGCATCGGCAGAGCTCTGTGTGTGAGGGTCTCAGTCCTGGAAGAGCAGGGGGGCTGCAGGGCGGGAGTGAGGTGCATCGGCAGAGCTCTGTGTGTGAGGGTCTCAGTCCTGGAAGAGCAGGGGGGCTGCAGGGTGGGAATGAGGTGCATCGGCAGAGCTCTGTGTGTGAGGGTCTCAGTCCTGGAAGAGCAGGGGGGGCTGCAGGGCGGGAGTGAGGTGCTGTTAGAGCTCTGTGTGTGAGGGTCTCAGCCTGGAAGAGTAGGGGGGGCTTCAGAGCGGGTGTGAGGTGCATCGGCAGAGCTCTGTATGTGAGGGTCTCAGTCCTGGAAGAGCAGGGGGGGCTGCAGGCGGGAGGCGGAGTGAGGTAAATCAACAGAGCTCTGTGTGTGAGGGTCTGAGTACTAGAAGAGCAGAGGGACTGCAGGGCAGGAATAAGGTGCATCGGCAGAGCTCTGTGTGTGATTGTGTCAGTCCTGGAAGAGCAGGGGGCTGCAGGGAAGGAGTGAGGGGCATCAGCAGAGCTCTGTGTGTGAGTGTGTCAGTCCTGGAAGAGCAGGGGGGCTGCAGGGAAGGAGTGAGGGGCATCAGCAGAGCTCTGCGTGTGAGTGTGTCAGTCCTGGAAGAGCAGGGGGGCTGCAGGGTGGGAATGAGGTGCATCGGCAGAGCTCTGTGTGTGAGGGTCTCAGTCCTGGAAGAGCAGGGGGGCTGCAGGGTGGGAATGAGGTGCATCGGCAGAGCTCTGTGTGTGAGTGTCTCAGTCCTGGAAGAGCAGGGGGGCTGCAGGGTGGGAATGAGGTGCATCGGCAGAGCTCTGTGTGTGAGGGTCTCAGTCCTGGAAGAGCAGGGGGGCTGCAGGGAAGGAGTGAGGGGCATCGGCAGAGCTCTGTGTGTGAGTGTGTCAGTCCTGGAAGAGCATGGGGCTGCAGGGAAGGAGTGAGGGGCATCGGCAGAGCTCTGTGTGTGAGTGTGTCAGTCCTGGAAGAGCAGGGGGGCTGTAGGGAAGGAGTGAGGGGCATCGGCAGAGCTCTGTGTGTGAGTGTGTCAGTCCTGGAAGAGCAGGGGGGTTGCAGGGAAGGAGTGAGGGGCATCAGCAGAGCTCTGTGTGTGAGTGTGTCAGTCCTGGAAGAGCAGGGGGGCTGCAGGGCGGGAGTGAGGTGCATCGGCAGAGCTCTGTGTGTGAGTGTGTCAGTACTGGAAGTGCAGGGGGGCTGCAGGGCAGGAGTGAGGTGCATCGGCAGAGCTCTGTGTGTGAGTGTGTCAGTCCTGGAAGAGCAGGGGGGCTGCAGGGTGGGAATGAGGTGCATCGGCAGAGCTCTGTGTGTGAGGGTCTCAGTCCTGGAAGAGCAGGGGGGCTGCAGGGTGGGAATGAGGTGCATCGGCAGAGCTCTGTGTGTGAGGGTCTCAGTCCTGGAAGAGCAGGGGGGCTGCAGGGCGGGAGTGAGGTGCTGTTAGAGCTCTGTGTGTGAGGGTCTCAGCCCTGGAAGAGTAGGGGGGCTTCAGAGCGGGTGTGAGGTGCATCGGCAGAGCTCTGTATGTGAGGGTCTCAGTCCTGGAAGAGCAGGGGGGTTGCAGGGGGGGAGTGAGGTAAATCAACAGAGCTCTGTGTGTGAGGGTCTGAGTACTAGAAGAGCAGAGGGACTGCAGGGCAGGAATAAGGTGCATCGGCAGAGCTCTGTGTGTGATTGTGTCAGTCCTGGAAGAGCAGGGGGGCTGCAGGGAAGGAGTGAGGGGCATCAGCAGAGCTCTGTGTGTGAGTGTGTCAGTCCTGGAAGAGCAGGGGGGCTGCAGGGAAGGAGTGAGGGGCATCAGCAGAGCTCTGTGTGTGAGTGTGTCAGTCCTGGAAGAGCAGGGGGGCTGCAGGGTGGGAATGAGGTGCATCGGCAGAGCTCTGTGTGTGAGGGTCTCAGTCCTGGAAGAGCAGGGGGGCTGCAGGGTGGGAATGAGGTGCATCGGCAGAGCTCTGTGTGTGAGGGTCTCAGTCCTGGAAGAGCAGGGGGGCTGCAGGGTGGGAATGAGGTGCATCGGCAGAGCTCTGTGTGTGAGGGTCTCAGTCCTGGAAGAGCAGGGGGGCTGCAGGGTGGGAATGAGGTGCATCGGCAGAGCTCTGTGTGTGAGGGTCTCAGTCCTGGAAGAGCAGGGGGGCTGCAGGGCGGGAGTGAGGTGCTGTCAGAGCTCTGTGTGTGAGGGTCTCAGTCCTGGAAGAGCAGGGGGGCTGCAGGGCGGGAGTGAGGTGCTGTCAGAGCTCTGTGTGTGAGGGTCTCAGTCCTGGAAGAGCAGGGGGGCTGCAGGGCGGGAGTGAGGTGCTGTCAGAGCTCTGTGTGTGAGGGTCTCAGTCCTGGAAGAGCAGGTGGGCTGCAGGGCAGGAGTGAGGTGCATCAGCAGAGCTCTGCCTGTGAGGGTCTCAGTCCTGGAAGAGCAAGGGAACTGGAGGGCGGGAGTGAGGTGCATCGGCAGAGCTCTGTGTGTGAGGGTCTCAGTCCTGGAAGAGCAGGGGGGCTGCAGGGTGGGAATGAGGTGCATCGGCAGAGCTCTGTGTGTGAGGGTCTCAGTACTGGAAGAGCAGGGGGGCTGCAGGGCAGGAGTGAGGTGCATCGGCAGTGCTGTGTGGAGGAAGGGGGCCTACGAGTGCTTCTGCTATGGAGATGTCGCTGATATGATGTGAAAAGGTCTCTCTCCTTTCCACCCTGTTGTGAAGTCTCATCCCACGCAAGCCCACCCAATCGCCCTCAGTAATAAACCCCTTGATCCTTTCACTCTCCCTCTATCGAGAGGTTTATCAGAGGCGGTGAGGCTTCAGAGAGGAATCGGCGATATTTTAGGGGGTTTTGTCCTACCTCGAATTCAGTCTTCGCAGCAAACATTTCTCCGAGGTCCAGGGAAGCTCAGGCCCCTACCAGACATGTCCGGTCTCTCTTCCTGTCCTCGTAATGCAGCAGTTCTCAAATGTGCAAACAGGAACTTATTTATCTATCTAAATGTTTAAATATCAAAACATTACGAACTCCTCCTATGTTTTGCTGCAGAACCTTAACTTTGTTCTTAAATCTGCTTCTTGTCTTTTACTTTCTGAGGGAAAGTGAAAGTAAGTGATCATGCGGATTTTGTACTTTATGGTTGGTTTACAGCAGGGTGTTATTTATATATGTGGAAACATCACCCAGCCATCCAGCCACACACATACTCAGGAGAGAGAGCGCAGTAACCAGGCTAAAGTTTATATTATTTATATTCACATATTATAATTCTGCCAAGCGGGGGAGTGTCCTAATTAAGATGGTGGCAGCTAACGGTCTGTGCTGAACGCGCTTTTCTTATGGGTAGGAAGCGAAAAGGGAAAGGTGGGTCTGTGCCCTCTCAGCCCTCCCAGACCTCTACGCCGTTTTCTGCTGGACCCCTTGATGCCTTTGTGGTGCGCGTCGACCGGACTCCAGTGAATAACAGGGGTGAATGCCGAGCTGCAGTTTGTTTGGAGTCGGGTGGCTCAGCTTCTGCTTTGGCTGTATCTCTCTCCCCTGAGAGTCCCGCGCCAAAAGCTTTTAAAGGTCAGCCCCTGCCTGAAGGGTTCCTGGTGCTGGGCTCCTCACCTGAGTTGCGAGAAGATGCCAGTTCGAGGGGGCCAGGAACGGAGGGGCTGCGGAGCCAGGGGAGAGCGGTTACTGAACTGCGCTCTCCGGGTACATCTTTGGCGGTGGTGGAGGAAGTGACCGCAGGATTGGTGTTTCCTGTGGTGGATAGAGCCCAAGCGACCGGGGTTGCAATGGCGGCTGTTGCATCGGAAGTGGATCCTGGAAAAAGTTTTATTTTACAGCGACCGGAGAATTTCACGTTGGAATCTATCTGGCAGGCTATTCTTTCATTGGGGGAAGTGTTGGTGCCCCAGATCGCATTGTTAGAACAGAAGCTACAGAACTCTGTGACGGCCGTAGAAAAGCTGGATCAGAAGGTTTTGGCAATGCAAACAGATGTGGATGACTCTCGGAGGGCAGTAATAACTTTGGAAGAACGTGCAGATGGTTTTCAAAAGGACCTTTCCAATATTCAAGCTAAGTTGGAGCATTTAGATAATGTTTCTAGATGTCATAACCTCCGTTTAATTAATTTTCCTAGATTAATTTCTGTATCTCCTAGAGAAATGTTTAAGCAGTACTTAATGGAGACGTTGGGGGTGGCTTCTGAATTAATGCCTCCTTTGGTGAGAATTTATTATCTCCCTAAGGCTAAAATTGTTGAAAAAGGGGTTGAAAAAGGGGTTGATTCAGGGGGGGGGGGCACAAGATCAAGTCAATGTTCTAAATGTTACAAATTTACTGGAAACCTCTGAATGTGAGACTCCGGTTCCATCTACGTTGCTTGTTACTTTTGCATTATTGTCAGATAGAGAGTGGCTTCTTAGGCTATTCTTTAAGAAAAGAAATTTATTGTTTAAGGGCTTAATGGTACGTATTTTTCCGGATTTGGCAAAAGAAACACAGAGGCGTCGCAAGGATTTTCTCCTGTTACGCCCTGGTGTTCTCCAACTGGGAGGGCTCTTTTTTCTCAAACATCCATGCAAATGCTTGGTGAAATATAGAGCTATTTCTTATAGTTTTTATGAACCTTCCCAGTTAACGGCTTTCATTGCTGCCAGGCGCTTGGAGACTTCTATTGGAGCTTCACCTGTGCTCTCATAAAATAAGTACTGGAGTTAGTTTACTGCCTTTTCCTCTCTATTTTGTTAGTATTAATATACTTGGAATTTTGGAAAGTCTCCCCTCTTATATTGTGGGCTGGGGTGAACAGATACATTGATTTTTGGGTTTCCTTGTTATATTATCCTGCTATGATTGTTTCTGATTGTATCTGTACTTTTTCTTTCAAGATTGTTCTGTGAACTTTCTTGATCTATATGTTAAATGGTTATAAATAAATAAATAAAAATAAATAAATAAATAATTCTGCCAAGCTGGTGCAAAACACCATAATAGTGGATCACAACAGCCCTTAGTAAAGGCACAATATAAACATACAAATAGCAGAACACAGATCTAGATATAAGACATCAGTTCTTAAAAGCAAAACCTCCAATTACAGTCTCTCATGCACAGTCCAGGGCTTTCATGTAGATCATTATCATGCATAAGCCTGTTAAAATAATTCTACTTTAAGTAACCTCCTACACACTAGATAGTTCTGCTCCTACCCTTTCACAAGGAATTTCACAGCCCGGGACTTGCCATTGAAAACCTGCAATTTCATTTACTAAACACTGGAGCTGCCTTAGCAGAGGGATCTATCGGTTTATCCATCCCTGCCAGTCTCAGGCAATGAGCTGGCACATAGAGCATTAAATAGTTTTTTAAACAGCTTGACCCATCGCCTCCTAGTGCCTTTAAAATCAAGATGGTGACACACAGAAAGAGTCTGTGTACACTTGTATACATGGAGAGACTGCGTGTACACTTGTATACATGAAGAGAGTGTGTGTAGACTTGTGTTCATGGAGAGAGTGTGCCTATATGGATATACATGAAAAGCGTGTACCTACATGTACATACATGGAGAGACTGTGTCTACATGCATACACATGGCTAGAGTGTGCCTACTTGACTTTATAAAACACTAGAATAAGTGTGAAACACGCACACATGAAGACACTTGCTGTTTGCATTTACGCACATAGATTGAGGTACAAACTCTGCCTGCGCGCCTCCCACCCAAACTCCACCCTGAGAATATCCACCGTGAAGTGCGCACCATCTAACCAATTTGCGGTACTTTTACATGGTTCAGTATTTTAGGAGGTTGTTTAAATGCGTGTGTCCACATATGTGACACGGTTCTGCACACGCGACATAAAGAAACTCAGCACCCTTGGGATGGACCCTAAAGTTACTGCTTGGGTTAGAAATTGGTTGAGTGGGAGGCAACAAAGAGTACAGGTAAATGGAGCTCACTCTGAAGAGAAGGACGTTACCAGTGGTGTGCCCCAGGATCTGTCCTTGTCCGATTCTTTTGAACATCTTTGTTAGTGATATAGCAGAAGGGCTGTTGGGTAAGGTTTCCCTCTTTGCAGATGATACCAAAATCTGCAGTAGAGTAAACACCCAGGAAGGTGTAGATAACATGAGGAGGGATCTAGCTAAGCTTGAAGAATGATTGAAAATGTGGCAGCTGAGATTTAATGTTTAAAAATGAAGGGTCAAGCATTTGTGCTGCATCAATTCAAGAGAGCAATATAGTATAGGGCAGGGGTACTCAGATGCAGTCCTGGAGGCCCACAAACAGGCAGGTGTTTGGGATATCCCTAATGAATATGCATGAGATATATTTGCATGCATTGCCTCCATTGTATTTGACTCTATCTCATGCATATTCATTAGGGATATCCAGAAAACCTGACTGGTTCATGGCCCTTCAGGACTGGATTTGAGGACCCCTGGTATAGGGGGTGAAGTACTTTTGTCTACTAAAGAAGAGCGGGACCTAGGCATGGTTGTATCTGATGATCATAAAGTAGCTAAACAGGTAGAAAAGGCGACGGCAAAAGCTAGAAGGATGCTTGGGTGCATAAGGAGAGGAATGGCCAGCAGAAGAAAGGGAGGTGATAGTGCCTCTGTATAAGTCTTTGGTGCGACCTCATTTGGAGTATAGTGTGCAATTCTGGAAACCGCACCTTCAAAAGGATGTAAACAGGATGGAGTCAATACAGAGGGTGGCTACTAAAATGGTTAGTGGTCTTCATTATAAAGCATATGAGGACAGACTTAAGGATCTTAATATGTACACCTTAGAGGAAAGGCAGGATAGAGGTGATATGATTGAGATGTTTAAATACCTCTGTGGCATAAATGCACAGGAGGAGACGCTCTTTCTATAGAAAGCAAGCTCTGCTACAAGGGGACACAGGATGAGGGTGAAAGGGGATAGACTCAGGAGTAAAATGCAGAAATATTTCTTTAGGGAAAGAGTGGCAGATGCGTGGAATAGTCTCCCAGTGGAGGTGGTAGAGATGGGGACAGTGTCTGAATTCAAAAAAGCATGGGACAGACACAGAGAATCTCTAAAGGGAAAAAGGGGACTGTTGTAGTGGGTGATATGGAAGAGCAGACTAGATAGGCCATGTGGTCTTTTTCTGCCATCATGTTTCTCTGTTTCTACTGGTCATGTCATTCCTCAGGCTGTAGCCATCTCTTTATTATTGTGTTTTTGCAATCTGGGGATCATCAGATATGAAAATCCCTAGCTTCCTCTCCTCGTTGGTGTCCCCTGGATACTGCTCCCTTGGATTTCTGCACCCCAGACATGACTCTGTGCTTTTTCCCCTTTTGATTCTTATCTACCTTAAGCTTTCTTAAATCAATCCTCATTCTTTTCTACTTCCTCAAGGGTGGCTCATTACAGATGTTCATGCTATCTGTAACATCGTGCATGAAAATATGAACAGAACGAGACCCTGAAACACTCCACTGAGAACTCCTTTCCTCAGGGGGAACTCTGGCTACTTGTGATGCACTTAGGAAGGAGAGATAAGAGGGATCAAGAGGAGTCTAGGCAGCGGTTCTCATCCCCGTCCTCCATATACACCTAGCCCCTCACATATTCAGGACATCCACAATGAAATGCATAAGACAGATTTGCATACACTACAACCATTGTATGCAAATCTACATCATGCATAATCTTTGTGGATTTCTTGCAAGCCAGACCGGCTGCCTGTGCTCCAAGGACTGCGTTCATAACGCACTGGTCCAGAGCACATGAGAGCCATTCCTATTGGTTTAGAGTCAGCAAGTGACCGAGACCTTACAGGTGTTTGTCCCTCTGCTCTTGGGTGAGAGGAGGAGGGAACTGAAGTGCTGATCCGTGCCAGCCTACATATATTACATAGAGACAGTTAGTCTTCTGTAAATAAAGGCAGCTTGCCTTTGGCTGAGTAACAGCAAACTCTTACGTGGGAGTTTAGTCTGATGGAAACAGAGACTGAAGGTGTATTGAACCAATGCCTCTGTTGCAGGGCCTCGAAGATAAAATGTTCCCCCTATTGGAAGGAATCATGGCCTCTCTGCTCCAGTGCACGTTAACATTATCTCGGCTAATGCAACTATCAGTGTCTAATAAAGATGGCTGAGTATCCAGTCCATGCACTCGAAGGGGTGAGAAAACAACCTATATCTTTCTTTTAGCACCATATTTGGTGAAAATTATTGCCTCCTGGGGAGGGATTATGACCTCTGGACACAGGTAGTTCTTTGTTCATAAGTCTTTACTCCTTCACGGTCAGTATATTACACATGTCTCAGGCCGTCTGTATTTGCTGACAGCCATAGAGTTATATATGATGTCACCAGGGTCAGGTCAACTACCAGGCAAACCAGGTGATTACCTGGGGCAGCAGATTCTGGAGGGAGGCAAAGAACAGGACATTCAAATCTAAACAATAGATTCTGACAGCCAGGAGGGCTTTAAGGCTTAAGGTATGCCTAGGATGTCAACACCTTGAAACAACTCTGCAGCCGGCCCTGGATGTAACTTCCATGATCCACACATGCATATTTTATAACATATTTTATTAGTGTCAACCACAGAAACTGCATATGAAATAAAGCAATGAAGTCAGGAAATTTTGGTGGACACGCAGACCTTGAAAGAAAGTTTTCTATTGCCCTCACGCCTAGTGGCCTTTTATCACAGTTGAATCATTTGCCCTTTATTCATGATTCAAAGCACAAGACTGATTTTGTTTTGGTGACCAGGAACATTGAGGGTCTTTCCACGAATACTCCTTAGGATACAGCCCTTGGAGTTATTGAGTTCACACTACAAAATTGGTGCTTTTATTTCTTTATTACTTGCAAACCAAGGGCAGAGCACTGAGGGCCACTGCTGGCTCCCAGTGTCCCAGCTCTTTATGATACTGGCTTAGAAAGCAAGTGGTTATCAGTCTGCCCCCTTTCCCAATAATGTTTAGTTTTGGAAGAGGTACGTTGATCAAATGTTGGTTGGCCTGGGTGGCTTCAGGCATTAATTGGTTCCTTTTCCAATAGTTTATTAAGTTTCTGTACCAAAAAATTGATAGATTTTATGAACACATCATGAATACCTCAATGATGTTTCAAGCTGTAGTCCAGGGTAAAGGTGGATTTTGGGTTGCTGTGAATGAAGGGTCCAGAGAGAAGACAGGCAAAGGGCTGATGTGCAGAGCAGGACTGGAGTCCACCCAGAGTTGCAACTATCGGCGTTGAACCTGGAAGTTGTACCATGTCACATAGCGACAGTATCTGCAGAGCAGGAAGTTAGCAGCTGAAGTAACAACACATGTAAAAGACGGTCCCTGCCCATCAGAGCTACAGTCTTGTCAAGACAGAAGACAAGGATAGATATTGGGGGATGGTAAGGAAACACATAGGTGACTATGTGAATCCGGATCCAGAAGTGGCCTCAAAGAGGTGAGTTTTCAGCCTGGATTTGAAAAGGGCCAGAGATGAAACCTGACACAGAGACTTGGGTAGTTTGTTCTAGGCATAAGGAGCAGCAAAGTGGAAGGATCGAAGTCTGGAGTTGGAAGTAGAAGAGAAGGGCACAGATAGAAGGGATCTGCCAGAAGAGGGAGTTCCCGAGGAGGGGAGCAGGGAGAGAGGAAAGGTAGTGAGGAGCTGCAGGGTGAAGGCACTTATAGATCAGTAGAAGTTTGAACTGGATATGGAAACGGATAGAGAGCCAATGAAGTGACTTGAGAAGAGGAGTTATTTGAGCATATTGAGGCCGGCGGAAGATTAGCCGCGCAACTGAGTTTTGAACAGACTGAAGGGCAGAAAGATGATTCAGAGGGAGACCAGCAATGGCAGTTAAATAAACATCCTACATTCAGCACTGCTCTTCAAAGATATGAGTTTGGCTGTCAGGGTGGCAGGGATCTGGACAGTGTCGATATTCAGCCCACTATACATATCCCGATAACATAAGACAGTGAAAAGACTGTCCTGAGTTATCTGGTCAGTGAACTGAATATCACTGCTCTCGGATAAGAGCTGGACGCCTCTGTTCTGCCCACACTCCCCTGGGGATTATATGATAGTGCCACTGAAAATCATTCTGACCACCTGGTACTAACAGGACAGTGCTACTGAAAATTGCCAGAGAGCCTCAGTCAGCGACTCTTAACTGGACCGCAGCTGCTGCTCTCTGTATAAATCAATGAACCCATCACCGATCCACAGATATTAGCAAATTACTACAAAGAAACACTGAAACAGCAAGCCCTACCCACCAACCACTGCCAGAGGATATCCGGGTTCCAGCGCTGAATATCCTTTCTCAGTTTTAGCCGTGCAGTCAGCTGCCTCTTCAACACTGATCACCGCAACTGAATATTGACCCAGAGGTTAACACTAGTGACCCTCAATACTCTACCAGAGGACAGAGCTATGGATTTCCCCACAATTCCTTAAACTCATAAGGTCTAATTCCAACTCTGTCACTGTCACTGAGCCCCTTCCTCACATTCACAGGCTCTAATCCCATCTCAGTCCCTCTCACTGTGTCACTGAGCCCCCTCCTCACATTTACAGGCTCTAATCCCATCTCTGTCCCTCTCACTGTGTCACTGAGCCCCCTCCTCACATTCACAGGCTCTAATCCCATCTCTGTCCCTCTCACTGTGTCACTGAGCCCCCTCCCCACATTCACAGGCTCTAATCCCATCTCTGTCCCTCTCACTGTGTCACTGAGCCCCCTCCTCACATTCACAGGCTCTAATCCCATCTCTGTCCCTCTCACTGTGTCACTGAGCCCCCTCCTCACATTCACAGGCTCTAATCCCATCTCTGTCCCTCTCACTGTGTCACTGAGCCCCCTCCCCACATTCACAGGCTCTAATCCCATCTCTGTCCCTCTCACTGTGTCACTGAGTCCCCTCCTCACATTCACAGGCTCTAATCCCATCTCTGTTCCTCTCACTGTGTCACTGAGCCCCCTCCCCACATTCACATGCTCTAATCCCAACTATGTTCCTCTCACTGTGTCACTGAGCCCCTCCCCACATTCACATGCTCTAATCCCAACTATGTTCCTCTCACTGTGTCACTGAGCCCCCTCCCCACATTCACAGGCTCTAATCCCATCTCTGTCCCTCTCACTGTGTCACTGAGCCCCCTCCCCACATTCACAGGCTCTAATCCCATCTCTGTCCCTCTCACTGTGTCACTGAGCCCCCTCCCCACATTCACAGGGTCTAATCCCATCTCTGTCCCTCTCACTGTGTCACTGAGTCCCCTCCCCACATTCACAAACTCTAAGTAAGCCCAACTCTGTTCCACTCACTGTGTCACTGAGCCCCCTCCCCACATTTGCAAGCTCCAATCACATCTCTGGCCCTCTCCCTGTGTGACTGAGAGCTCTCTTCACATGTAAAGGCTTCAAACCACTCTTTGTTGGTCTGCCATTGAGCCCCCTCCTCAAATTCAGAAGATCTAATCCCATCTGTGTCCCCCTCTCTTTGTCACTGAGTCCCTTCCTCACATTCATAGTCTGTAATCCCATTTCTACCACTCATTGTGTCCCTGAGCCCCCTCCCCACATTCACAGGCACTAATCCCATTTCTGTGGCACAAAATTTGCTCAGATCTGGAAAATCATATTCCTGATTGTATAAAATAAACTGGAATATCATAGTTCAGACATCCAAAGTGTGAAGAAATGAAAGAAAAGTAGTTACATGAAGACATCCACATATAACTAAGCAACTTTCTGATGATGAGAACATAAAATACATTAATTACTATATTAGTTATAGTAGTTTAATATATCAGATTACAGAGATATAATCATATCAGTGCTAATAGTGACAAGCAGCTGCCTTCAGTCCCGTCATCAGTCTGTGACGCTGGACTGGGGTCTCTTTAGGTCGTTACATTACAAGAGGGGTTTAACCCCCTCCCCCTCCTTCAGGGACCCACATAGAAAGCAGGACAAATGTCTGTGGCAGTATTCTAAGAAAAACTAAAGTACATTTCTAGTCCTGCCCCCCAGATGTTTAATCAGATGTGGAAAATAAACGTCCAGCCCTGAGCGCGGCTCTCTCATTCCCAGGCTGCCATCGGGCGGATTGTCAGATTTCCTGTATATGTCCGGAAGAAAGGTCGGAGCGTCCCTGTGAAGGTGTCGGTGAAGGCGTAGAGATGAGATTTATTATCTGCATTGTAAAATGAGACTTTTCCTGCCTCATAGTCCAGGAAAATCCCCACTGCCCGGGGGCTCTCGCTCAGGGGGAGCCGGGTCACGGGGGAGGTGAGGAGCCAGCAGTCACCATAATACCACAGCCTGAATGCCCAGTAACCCTCCTCAGGTGTTAGTGTGATCTTCCCCTTCCTGCTCACAGACTCTTTACACACCCCCAATCCCCAGCCTTTATACCCCACCTCCACCTTCACCTCCCAGTAATGTCTCCCCGCGGTGAAGCCCTCACACCCCAGCACACAGGGCTCAGTATCAAATCTCTCAGGATTGTCCGGCAGGTTCTGTCTTGTGTCTTCCCATCTGACACTTTTCCAATCCTCAGACAGGATGAGCCGGGGATGAGCAGTTTCCGGATCCAGAGTCACATCCACTGCAGGGAGGAGAGACATTAATAAACATGAGCACAAACTTCTCATTGGCTCCTCACGCATTTACCTCAAACCCTCATTGACTCCTCATTGGCTGGTTCCCGTGTCACTCGTTTAGTCTATGAGAGAAGTTCTGCTATTGGTTGCTGCTCAGTGACAAAGCTCAGAGATACTAGCAATCCTATTGGCCAGTGGCATAACTCAGAGACTGCAGAAAGGAAGTCTATTGGCTCCTTTTTCAGTGTTACCTGATTGGTCTATTTCACCCCTACTTAGACTCCCTCCTCCCCCCCAAAAGCATATTGGGCCAATTTATAAAGAGATGTGTGTGTCATGGGGAATGTTGGCGGGGAAGGGGGAGGGCAATTTCTCCAAATGGGTTTGCTTTGTGTATAGTTTTGCAATTGTTTTCAAGAAATCTTTAGAAATTGCATATTCATTTCAATTATGTTTATGTTTATGTTTATTGGATTTGATATACCGCTGAGGAAAATATATCACAGCGGTTTACAAAGTAAAAATAGGCTTGGAAAGGAAAGGAAGTTACAATATGAGAGGAAAGCGAAAGAGCAGAGTCATACAACAGGACAGGACATAAAGAAAGGGGAGGGGAATGGGTCACACAGAGGGATCTGGTAGGTCGAAGGCACGGGCAAAGAGGTGGGTCTTGAGGTTTTTCTTAAAAGTAGGGTGGTCAGATTCAAGACGGATAGAGGTAGGCAGGGAATTCCACAGGGCGGGGGCCAGGAAGAAAAATGCAGATGAACGGGTGGACTGAAGTCGAGCAGAGGAGGGGGAGGGAAGGTGAAGGCAGTTGAGGTGGAAAGAACGGAGAGAGCGAGCAGGGGCGTGTAAATGGACCAGACTGGACAAGTACAGAGGTGTGCGGGTGTGAATGACTCGATGGAGAAGTACCAGGATTTTATAGTGGATACGGAATTTGATAGGTAACCAATGCAGATGGATAAGGAGAGGAGTAACGTGATCGCGGATGGAGGAGTGTGAGATTAAACGGGCTGCGGTGTTTTGAATAAGTTGGAGACTTAAAAATTAGAAATTAGGAGAAAAGATCTCAGAAATGTCCCTTCATCTGGACAAAAGTCTATGGAATACTTAGAGCACTCATTCTCACAGGTCATAAAAACCCTCTCAATCAGTATGTAACTTTATTATTATAACTTTATAGAAAAATTTCAACTTATCTGAAGGCATGGTAATGCTGCATAGCCTGCCCAAATTATTATCAAAAATATAAGAAATCACTTTATAGTTCCCATATGAAAATCAAAGGTGATTTGGACAGTATTTAACAAACAAAATTTTTTCTTTTTTGTCGGATCATCTGTCGTGAGGGCGCAGTAACACACTCAATGAACAGATCCTCCTTTTAATCAACTTTCATTTAAAAGGTCAAGTCGACCCAAATACGCTAGAGACTAGAAATAGCCCTGAAGGACCAGTCTCAGCATAAACAAATTGCTACTGTGCATGCAATAAAAAAATATTCAAATTCAGATACAAATCTGAAATGAGCAATTATGAAGCATAGAAGTACTTAGCTGGGCCCAAGAGAATCCATTATCTGGTGTCGTCCAGAAAATGTTGATAGCCAGCTCCCTCAACGGTTGAATTGCACAAATTGATCATTCAGAATATCACAAACCGAAGTTGTAGTTGTAGTTGCGCAATGTTCCGGGGAACTTTTCAGTGAAGGCCCGCCAGTCTCTCCTCTATGAAATAATCGCATCCAGGTCGGGTTGTTATGCGACACAAGCGTTGTGTTTCAAGCCTACAATGGTACTGGCTCTTTTTCAAGCAAAAACCCGGCCCAGTTCCTGTTCCGGTCTTGCCCGTAATGACTTCAGCAGTACGCACCGGGACTCAAGATGACGTCAGCGACATACTTCCAAAAACTCATTTAATAGACCACCATTCAATCTCAGTGTTCATACCTAAAGGGGTTATCGTATTCAAGGTGAAAATCCACCACTGTTCACGCCGATGTAAAAAAGCTCGACGGTCCCCTCCACGTAAAAACGGAGGTACCCTTTCCAAGATTGTCCATTGTAAATGTGAAAATCCATGTGAATTTGACAAGCAATGTTGAACCATAGGGGCTGACAAGGTGTTAGTATTTATTATCAAGCCATTTAAGTCTGTCCTCATATGCTTTATAATGAAAACCATAAACCATTTTAATAACCACCCTCTGCACCAACTCCATCTGGTTTATATCCTTTTGAAGGTGCGGTCTCCAGAATTGCACACAATACTCCAAATGACATCGCACCAAAGACTTATATGAGGGGGTACCCAAAAAAAACAGGAATTATTTTTTAAAAGCTATTCATTTCAAATTCTTTACAAAACAACCTTATTCCCTTCAAAATACTCTCCATTACAACTAATACATTTGTCCCACCGGTGCTTCCACTGTTCGAAACATTTTTTGTAGTCATCTTTAGAAACGGCTGAAAGCTCCTCTCTCTTTTTTTTCTTGACTTCTTCAATGTTGTCAAATCGGTGTCCTTTCATGCCCCTTTTCATGCGTGGAAATAAGAAAAAGTTGCACGGAGCCAGGTCAGGCGAGTAAGGTGCGTGGGGCAGCAGAACCATGCCATTTTTAGCCAAAAACTGTCTAACAGAGACGACTGTGTGTGCAGGTGCGTTGTCGTGGTGGAAGAACCAGTCTCCTGTTTGCCACAAATCGGGTATTTTTTGACGAACACTATTGCGCAATCTTCTTAAAACTTCCAAATAAAAGGTTTGATTGATGGTCTGACCTGGGGGAACAAACTCTGAATGAACTACCCCCTTGGCATCAAAAAAGCAAATCAGCATTGTTTTGATGTTTGATTTGACTTGACGACATTTTTTTGGACGGGGTGACGATGACGTCTTCCATTGGCTTGACTGTTGCTTTGTTTCTGGGTCGTAACCATAGCACCATGACTCATCACCTGTAATGACCTTTGACAGAAAATCTGGATCACTTTCAAGCTGTTGTTTCAAAACACGACATGTTTCAACTCGATGTTCCTTTTGATTGTCAGTCAGAACCCGAGGAACAAACTTGGCAGCAACCCTTTTCATTCCCAAATCTTCCATTAAAATTCGCTGAACCGAGCTCCAAGATAACCCACTAATCTCTGACAGTTGATCAATTGTCTGTCGATGGTCTGTGAGCACAAGCTCTCTAATTTTTTCAATATTTTCATTGGTTCGGGCAGTTGATGGACGCCCAGAATGAGGTTTGTCATCAATCGACATGTCGCCATTTTTAAACCGAGCAAACCACTGGTACACTTGACTTTTTCCCATAGCGTCATCTTGATAAGCTGTTTTCAACATTAAAACAGTTTCAGCAGCATTTTTACTGAGTAGAAAACAAAATTTCACAGCTGCACGTTGTTCACTTAACCTTGTCATCATAAAAAAAGAAACAAGAACAAAACAGCGCTAGCAAAAACAATCACTGCAGATGAACAGAACAAGCCAGGTCGACAACACAGGCGGCACTGAACTGACAATGAGTTGCACTATACACGCCTAGCGGCAGAAGTGCGTACTACACAAGCTCCGCCCACGGCAATGTTATTCCTGTTTTTTTTTGGTACCCCCTTGTACAGAGGCATTATCACCTCCTTTTTTCTGCTGGCCATTCCTCTCCGTATGCACCCAAGCATCCTTCTGGCTTTCTCAGTCGCCTTTTCTACCTGTTTAGACACTTTAAGATCATCAGAAACAATCACACCCAGATTGTGCTTCTCTTTCATAGACAGAAGTACTTCGCCCTCTACACTGTACCGCTCCCTTTGAATTTTTGCAGCCCAAGTGCATGACCCTGCATTTTTTAGCATTAAATCTCAGCTGCAAAATTCTTGACCATTCTTCAAGCTCAGCTAGATCCCTCCTCATGTTATCTACTCTTTCCTGGATGTTTATTGCAAACTCTTTCTAACCCAGTCTATCACTTTTAGGGTCCATCCCTAGGGTACTCAGTTTATTTATAAGTTGCCTATGCAGAACAATGTCAAAGGCTTTACTGAAATGTAAGCACACCATATCTAGGACTCTCCCTCAGTCCAACTCCATGGTCTCCCAGTCAAAGAAATAAATCAATCAGATTTATGCTGCCTCGGATCCTGCAATCCATTGAACTTCAGAAACTTCACTATCCTCTGTTTTAGCAGCATTTCCAATAATTTACTCACCACAGACATTAGATTAACCGGCCTGTAGCTTTCAACCTCATCCTTACTTCCGCTTTTGTGTAAAGGGACCACATGTGCCTTTCTCCAGTCCTCTTGGATCACTCCCGACTTCAAAACTTTTTTTTATGTTGTGGTACACTTTCGAGTTTGCTCAGTCCTTGGGGCATCCAGCACAGAACCGAATTTTGCATCATGATTCTTACTGCTTAGACCCTCCACAGGCAGAAGGAGACCAGGGTCTTTTCCCTGTGGAAGCCTTGTTCTGCTAGATTCAATCTCCCATCTGTACATATAGAAAAGTACCGACAAGATGGCACATAAAGACCATATGGCCTATCCAGTCTGCCCTTTCATACCAACTACTAAGCTCTACCGTCTCTTTTTCTGCAAGAGATCTTCTGTGTTTGTCGCATGTTTTCTGGAATTCAGATACAATCTTTGTCTGAAGTACTTCCCCTGGGAGACTATTCCACACATCTGTCCCTCTTTCCGTAAAGAAATATTTCTGCAAATTACTCTTAAGTCTATCTCCTTCCACCTTCATCTTATGCCCCTTGTTGCAGGGTTTTCGTTCATCATGCTGCATTTTTAGTGTTAAATCTCAGCTATCAAATTCTCAACCATTCTTCAAGCTTCACTAGATCCCTCCTTGTTGAGAGTAAAGGCTGAGGCAGAGAAACTCGCATTCTAGAGAGAATGCATGGCTTATGGATGGCGTCATCGAGAGCGCTTGGGTTTCCTGGAGCATGGGATGATTTTCCAAGGGCTGCAGAGCAGAGATGGGGTCCATCTATCCAAGAAGGGTCTGCTATTCCTCTGGGCAGCCTATGCGCTGCTGCAGCATATAGTCCTGCCCGCCAACCCTTAACCTCGAATATTTATTGGGGGTCATATGCGGCTCTGGCATTGGATATCTGGGGATTGCTGTACATGCCGGAAGCCATATTAGTAACTGGGCAACAGTGATATTGCATGCTGCCCAGTTAGCTTCTTCACCGAAAGGCGAGGGTTTTCCTTGCTTTTTTTTTCAGTGCAGTTCGCTAACCAGGCAGCATGCAATATCACTGCTGTTTGCTTAGTGCTTGTTGCCAGCTCTGTTCCACCCTGGAATGCCCCTGACATGCCCCGATACTAACCGGATGGCACTGGGGCACGTAGGAGAGTTAAGAGGGGATATTCAATGCACTAACCATGTAAGGGCTGTAAACCATATAAATGCCGTTCGAATATCGGGCCCTAAGTGTCTTCCGCAGCAGACTGGCTAAGCTACTGAAGAAGGCTTTAAACTAGTAGTAGTGGTAGTAGATTCACTGGGGATGGGTGATCAAAGCCCCCTGGTAAATAAAACATTAAATACTTCTGTAAAAAAGGATAAAAGGGGTAATATCTGGAAAGCAGGGTGCATTAATGTCCGTAATATGGGAAATAAGCTCCCAGATGTTGAGACTTTAATGAAAGAGGCTGACTTGGATTTAGTGGCGGTTACCGACTGGGATGTAATTATACTAGGCTATAATTCATTTAGGAAGGGCAGGGTAGGAAGCAGAGGCAGAGGAGTGGCTCTATGTGTAAAAAATAATATTAAAGCTTCAGAATACAGGGCTTATGAGGGAAGGAGGAAGCGCTGTGGGTTAAACTGGAAAGAGGGAATGGAGCATCCATTTCCAATGGTGTGATATACAGATCTGCTTCACGGGCAGAAGAACTGGACAGAGATCTAATTGAAGATATTCGCAGGATTGCTGTGAAAGGAGAACTGCTGCTGATAGGTAATTTCAGTATGCTGGATGTGTGTGCATTTCCCCTGGTTAATACACTGCAGAGTCAGGGGGTGATTCCTCTGACAAGGAGAGAATAGAGACAGAATATTTCTCTCCTTAACACTATCTATAGAAGCCTGGACTGTGAGACAACATTGAGAAGAGTTGCACAGAGGAGGAAATTCACATTATGAAATGTAATTAAATCAGATTGTGTTACCTGCATAGCTCCAGCATCTTCTCCACTCTGAAACGAAACAGAGAAACACAACCGTCAGAGCTCAGAGAGGAACAGACATGATTTTAGGAAAGAAAATCTTTAAGCAAGAGTTTGATAAGTTAGAGAATAAAAACTTACCAAGTTCTGTGGAAAGAGATTCTACATAGAAATAGAAAAAGAGAAAAGTTAGAATTCTCGATCTGTACAAAGTTCCATCATTTTGCAATTTTTTCTGTTTTTGTCTTGTCTGTTATTTATTATCTATGTTCTTTTTGTAACATCTTATAAGTTTTGCTTATAGCAGAATAAATGCCCTGAATAAATAAATAAATACATAGGCCTGATATTCAAAGGGATTGCCCTGGTTATCGGGTCTGCTAACCATGTTAATGCCCTTAGCCAGAATATTCAATGTCAGTCCAGGCAACTTAGATATTCAGTGCTGGAGCCCAGATAGGACTTTGGCATTGCATTATCCGGATTTAAAGCTCTATCAGCTGCGACTGACTATCCCCCTATACATTTAATCATCTATAGACCCCTGGTGATAGGAGCGTAACAGTGGTGGTGTCTCTGAATATGAGGATTCAGCTGAGACTCTTTTCATTTTATTAATCTGACGTCTATGCACAGTGAATATGTCCCCTAGAAGTTGGGAAATGGATGGAAGGATCACCCAAGATGTGCTTCTGTAATCTTTGGTCCCTCTCCCCAGTGTAGCCTCCCTCACCCCTTCTCTGCACTGAGGATCCTGCATTAAGGGAGGAGAACGAGTGGGATCCCCTTATGCTGAATGTCTTTCCCATGTGGGGGAACTGTGGGGTCCCCATGACATGTACAGACACAGTTTGCAGCTTGATATATTGTAGGAACCTCTCTTCTTTTTGGATTTTGCTAACACCTCATCACTGGTAGCTGAAAGGGAGTTACATTAAGGTACAGTAGGTATTTCCCTGACCCCAGAAGCATTTACTGAGCTGCATAGTGGCAATAATGTATGATTTAGGCCTCGGGGTCTCCACCCAGTCCTTAAAACACACCCAGCCACTTAGGTTTTCAGGAGAGTCACAATAAATATGTATGAGATGAATTTACATACAATGGAGACAGCGTATGGAAATCAGTCTCATGCATATTCATTGTTGTCGTCCTGAAAACGTGGCTGGCTGGTGTGTCCCAGTGACTGGATGAAAACCACTGATACAGGAAAAAGTAACCAGTATTTGTTTTTACCAGTAACTCATGTTACGTGTACTTCCCGCATGCTCGTAACACAAAATAATTGGTACTTTGTGAAGTAAAATATGATCAGCTGCTTTGCCTGCCACGCTTTTCTCTGAAAAATTAACTATGGACCCGATATTCAAACCAGTTAGCGTCGGGGCATTTTCGGAGTGTTCCTTTTGTGGCCCCAGACAATTACTGGGCAGCAGCAATATTGAGCCTCTACCCGGATATCGCAAATGACAAAAGTCAGGCGCAGCAAACACTGACCTTACTTTCACCGCTGAAGCTAACCGGGCCGTGGCTGAATATCACCACTTCCTACTTATCCAGGCAACCCAGATACACTACTACTACTACTATCATTATTCTTAATTATTTATATAGTGCTACAAGGCACATGCAGCGCTGTACAGACACATATAAAGATGGTCCCTGCTCTTCAGAGCTTACAATCTAATCTAGTTCCGGCACTGAATATCTGGGTCTAATGTTCAGCGGTAGCAGCTAGTCGCTGCTGCCGAATTTCGAGGTCTATATCTCTTGAGATGCAGATAACCCCTCTCAGGTCATTTAAAGGCTCATGGGTCCCTTTAAAGGATAGAGCTCTCTATCCCAGATTGCTGTGACAGGGAAGCATGATGTCTCTCGCCACGGCAGGGCAAAGAACTTACTGTAGGATTTGTTAACCTACAGTACTCGGGTCCCACAAGTTAGTGAATCCTGTGATAAATTTTGTTCAGTAAAATAGCAAACAAATGCACTCTTATCATTGCTTAGTAAGCGGTCCCCTAAATATCCACCTGAGGCAATAAAGGGTGAAGAGACTTGTCCAAGGTCTGAGGGAGCATCAGGGGCTCAATTCTGGCTTCCCTGAGTCTCAATCCGCTGCACTAACCACGAGGTGTCTCCTCCACTCCTTGCTAACCTTCTCTCTGAAGTTTGCTTTATATTAATTTTGCTTCAGATTAGTTGGTTGCTCTGGAGTTGACTCAAAGTTTTGGCACCCCAGCAAACCTTAAACTTCATGCTCTGCCAGTTGTCTGAATCTATCATTTAGGTTTGAATTCTCTGCTCTTTGTGGCCCCTCTCCAGAAGCTGCCACCCCAAGTGACCACCTAGTTTGCCAGATGGCTGGGTGCCCTTGCCAGTACCGGAGGATCAGGGAAAATTTCTGGCAGGGACTCAACCTCCTGTGAGCAGTGGATTACATTTTTTATGATTTCTGTATTATTTTCATGTATCTGAGACATTTATGGCAGAAAAAGAGCATATGGCCATCAGTCTGCCCAGTTAATCCCATCTACATTGCCGAGGATATATCCCAGCTGTTAGCCATGGGCACATGATCACTTTTACGATATCACTTCTTATCCAGTTATAAAGCACCGTGACTCTGAAGCTGAATGAGACTGGCAGGCCTCCCTCTGGGCTCTCACAGCTGTCAGTCTCTACAGGGACAGAGGAACATAAGATATGCCATACTGGGTCACACCAAGGTCCATCAAGCCCAGTATCCTGTTTCCAGCAGTGGCCAATCTAGGTCATACGTACCTAGCAGTTTCTCCAAAAGACAGGGTCCACAATGCTTGTACTGGGTCAAGCATTGATATCCTGTGTCCCTTTTTAATAATGGTTTATGGACCTTTCCTCCAGGAACTTGTCCAAACCTTTTTTAAACCCAGCTACACTAACAACATTTACTACATCCTCCGGTAACAAATTCCAGAGTTTGATTACACGTTGAGTGAAAAAATATTTTTTCTTATTTGTCTTAAATAGTTTACCCTATAGCTTCATTGCATGTCCCCTAGTCTTTCTATATTCTGATAACATAAACAGTTGATCTACTTTTACCTGTTCCATTACGTTCATTAATTTATAGACGTCTATCGTATCTCCCCTCAGCCGTCTCTTTTCCAGGTTAAAGAGCCCTAACCTTTTTAGCCTTTCTTCATAGGAGTATCCTTCCATCCCCTTTACCATTTTGGTGGCTCTTCTCTGAACCTTTTCTAATAACGCTATATCCTTTTTAAGATACAGTGACCAGAATTGCACACAATATTCAAGGTGTGGTTGCATCATGGAATGATACAGAGGCATTATAATATCCTTTGTTTTATTCTCCATTCCTTTCCTTATGATACCTAGCATTTTATTTGCTCCTATCCAGCTGCTCCAGCTGTTCCCTGCCTCTCTCCTCCTGTTACTCTCCTGAGGCACTGACGGGGTTCAGGGGCTACTTTACCTTTCTCTCGTCTTTCCTTCCTCAAGTGGTAAACAACCAACACAACCAGTAAACCACACGGGATTAACACAGACATGAGAAGTATGGAGAGAGAGACCATCCAACGGGAGACCCGCTGGAAAAATGCATCTGAAAAAGAAATGAAGACAGGTCATGTGAACTTGAAATTGTGCTAAAACATCTGAATATTTGGGAATTTTTAATCTGAAAATGTCAAATGTGTTTGTAGAAAATGCTGTTAGACATAGGCAACAGAAGATTGTGGGGTTAATGGTAAAAAAAAATTCAGAGCTCTCTTCTTGCATAATGAGACAAGAGTTCCTGTTGGATTAACTTCAAAAGGGTCTTGCTGACCAGGACCGAGAGGAAGGAGCAACATTTTAATATCAGAAAATGGAAATATACCAGAAAAATGAAACACAAGGACTGAGGACGTGTTAATAAACTTCTCTGGATCTGACTCAAGGAGACGCTGCTGGCTTTACGATGTAAATAGATCTCAGTCATATGAACAATTTATATTCCTGAAACTACTGTCACCATAACTGACCTGCTATAGAAATCACTGATGATTCTCTCTCTTGGCTCAGGATGATGTTTTTGATATGACAGGAAATCTTGCTGTACTGATTTGTTCTCATAAGTAGGGAAGTTCTGATATTGAGCAGACCATTGTGCTCTTGTGTTTCTGTCTCAGATAATGGCGTCAGATTCTGTCCATCTTCTTGTGTCCAGGTCACTTCAGGCTCCGGATACCATCCTGTAGATTCACACAGAACCTTTACCCCTCTGTCCTGATGGTCAATCACAGAGATGGAAGGAGCAGTGCCCAGACCTAAAGGAAAAAAACATCCATCCATCAGAATGTTACAGATTCATTGTCTGATAGTGACAGGATAATCACCTTTTATGCAGTATTAAACTGGATAACATTCTACTTCCTGCAGCTGTTGGAGAACAAGCCTGGAAATCGTGATCATGGGTAGAAATGTAAAAGTGTCAGTGATCATAAGAACATAAGGCCATACCCAGAAAATCCCACAGAAAGAGGGGAGAACCCCTGTTACAGGTAAGTAGCCTCACTTTTCATAGCCCCTCACCACCCCATCTTAATCGTATCCTACACACTTATCACAGTCAAGGGCCTATGGAAGGATATAGTATGCCTGTAGTCTTTAAAAGATATAAAATAGGACAGAGAGAGCTGGAAAAAAGAAGGGGAAAGAAAAAAAACTAAGAAGGAAGGGGGAGCTGCTGTTGGTCACCTTCAGATCCTGCTCCCCACCCTCTCGGCAGTCAAGGGTCTCTCCAGGCGAACAGAACATCTCTAGAAACTCCAAAGAAAGAAAGACGGCACCCTGACCAGCAGTAGCTACGCAAGGTAACCCTGGTTCAGCACAATTCACAATTTAAGATTTCACAATTTCTCTTGTTACTGTAGATTTCCCTTGCATTAGACCTATGTACATCATTGAGTGCTCTAATTACTGAATACGTGTGTAATTTCTCTCAATAAATTTGCTCTGCAACTTATGAAAGAGAGCCTAGTCGTTAATTGTGTTAATATTATGTTGCATTGTAGCCTCTAAATGAAAACTAGTGAACATTCCCCAGTGCATATATGTTAACTTCCCTCTCAGAAAAATATTTCAGTCATTCATCCTACGTTTCAGTATCACCAGTGTTTCAGACTCACCTTCCCCAGGCAGGAGCCGCAGAGATCGCCCTGTGTCTGCTCTTTCTAAACAGTTTATTGCAGCAGACAATTGACTAACGAGCTGTTGTACTAAGCCATAAAAACCGTTCACTGGTTAACCTCCATTTTTTGTAAAATTACCTACAGATGCAAATAACAAACACGCCATGTTCCCAACTGTGGAAATTCAAGTAAAATCTTTCAAAATGACCCTTTTAGCATCATGACAGTAGCCTTTAAGGGGAGTCACTGGGTCAGAATCCAAGACCCTCCAGTCTGCACCCCAGGGGCATCAAATCCCTGACGACCAGCAACACCGTCAATCCTTCTCACACTCTGCTCTGACTTTTGATTGTCAAAAACAGCACCCTCTCCATCAAAGCCTCTTCTCCTTAAAATATTGCAGCATCTGGGACCCATCCTCCTTGAGCCCCTGACTCACCCCTAGATACCAGATTAGCAGTGATCCCCGCTCACTCCTGCCCCATGATCCATAGCAGTAGTACCATGAGATGGTGATGCTATTTTGAGTCCACAAGCTGATGGGTCAGGAATGGCTGGGGAAATGTTCCGCTAGGTGCTGGGAGGATGTCACGGGCAGATTGCGAGATGGTCTTGGACTGATAGAGGTCTCTGGTAGCTTTCATGTGCTGGTACTGGCCCCTTTAAGAAGCCCCCACTCCAGGAGCATGAGACTGGTAATGTCCATGAATAATGCAGCTTTTTAGGTTAAATGCAAGCTGCGGTAATCAATTTGCACCTTAATGAGGTTATTTGATCAGAATGCGCTTTATTCTTTAACGCACCTTCTCTAAATCTCTCCTCTCACTTCTTTGCCTATTTTATTATTATGTCTTTGAGTCTTTGAGCTGGACCCAGCTGCTCATAGGTTTTCTTGGCAGTGTGACCAGAAGTCTATTGCAGGCCTTTCATGGTTAAGTGACTTGTCCAAGGCCAGAAAGAGTGATAGTGGGAATCAAACCCTAGTTTGTTGGTTATTAAGCCAGAGCTCTGACCATTATGCTCCTCTGCTACTCCCTTATTCTATTTTATTATTAATATGTCTGTAATATCAGCAAGTCCTCTAATGTAGTCACAGTATGGCAGTTTGGTGTCTTAGTCAATAATGATTTCTTAAGTCTTTTAGTCAAAGTTATAATACACAACGGCTGGAAAGTGAGAAAAGTACGAAAACTTTCACTTACCAGCTACTTTCAGCTCTAGTTTTGTTTCATAGGAAGTATCAGATTGAAAGAAACACGTGTAGATTCCTTCATCATCGAGCCTGATCTTGTGTATCAGCAGTGAAACGTTTCCTTCGGAGATGAGATTCCTGATCAGCTCCGTCCTGCCTCGGTATTCTGGGAGCTGATACTCATTCTGATCCATCCCCTTCTCATACAGGTGCACAAGTGAGTCAAATCTACCTCGGAACCACCTCACCTGCATGTGCTCAGCACTGATGGGTGGGGAGAGGCGGCAGGGTAACTCGGCATCTTCACCCAGACCAGCAACCACTGGCTGATCAGGGCCGAGGACTTTAAAACTTTCTGCAAATAAACATGATAAACACATGGAAACATATCAGTTAGCAATGGAGAATATGGGAGTAATTGCCGAGAAATGTAAAGAGTAACAGTCTGCACTAATCACAAAGGCCCTGGGCAGATCCAAGGAAATTATCAATAATCCTAAAACTCATCTCCTTATAAAACTGCATAAACATCAATCATTTTCATGTCAGATTTTATAAATCTTATCATAACTCCCAGGAAGAGAGAAAGCATCTGATCCTGAAATTGATCAGAAGCCACTCCTGGAGGGGCTTCATTTTAAGCAAGACAATTCTGTGACTTTACAATTTGTTTGCCTAAGAGTTCTTAGAAAATGAGCTATTTTTGTTATATAGCATTTTTTTCTGCTTAAGCTACTGGTTTATTTTTTGTAGCAGTTTGCAGAAGGGGATTTTTCTGTTTTAGGCAAAGCTATTTTTGCTGCTGATTTTTTCTTTCCTCGAGCCTTCACGTTCAAAGAAGAGTGAACTGCAGGTAATGCTCTTTGAAGCCACTGCCTGCTGAGGTGTTAGATCCCTCCCTTCCCACCCCAATTCTCATCCATCCCAGGTAAGAAATCTTGCTATATAGAATCACTCACTGATTAACTTGTTGATTAAACTGGAAATGTTTAATACTGGTTGAAAGGGAAAATCTAGGAAGTAAATAGTTCCAAGTTTGGTTATCTGCTAAAAGAAAACAATCTGAAGGAGTGTTCATTAGGTAATTCTAAAAGGGAGCACATCAGACTGTATACCTCAGTAGAGATAAACTGCTCCACACCCCAGTAGCTAGTGAACAATTAAGCAGGACTAAACCCAGGGAATTAGAATAGTGGTGTTTGATCTCACATAAAAGAGTCTAGCTGTTGTTTTGACTTACAGAACAGCTGAGGAAAAGGTAGAGACTTAGTTGGTCTTCTTCTTATTTATTTTAATGACTACCAAAGCTCCTACTATTGAACTATGGCTGGGGAAAATCCTGTTACCAAAACTGTTGCTCCTGTTACAATTTTTGCCCTCAGTTCAGACAGATAGCCAGATCCCAGGCAAAGGACTGGTTCCATTTGCAAGATGCCTGCAGGTTGAATCCCTCATGGAACAAGCGGAGAAACTGAGAGAGGAGGTGGTGAGGCTTAAAAGCATCTGTGACAGTGAGAGCTATATTGATTAAATGCTTCTTGAAGCATCAAAAATTTCCAAGATGGTATGGTACATCAAGATTTTGGTCACCAGAGCCTGAAGAACTAACACTCCAACTCTATGGTCCCTTGAACTGAAGAAGTGGTATGCACCCCTGGAAGTAGAGAAGGTTAGAACATCCCAGGAACTGGAGAAGTCAGAGCTCAAAACTTCCAAATTTACCAAACCAATGACCACAAGAAAAAGAAGGATAGTGGTGGTTGGCAATCTCCTTCTGACGGGTATAGAGGCATCCATCTACCAACCAGACATGATTCCAGGAGGTGTTCTGTCTGCCAGGTGCCAAAATCCAAAATGTTAGAGAGACTTTTCTGAAAACCATCAAGCCTACAGACTATTATCTGATGCTGCTCATCTATAAGAACATAACATAACTTAAGATATGCCATAGTGGGTCAGACCAAGGTCCATCAAGCCCAGTATTCTGTTTCCAATAGTGGCTAATCCAGTTCACAAATACCTGACAGGGTCCCAAAAGTGGAGTGGAGGAGTGGCCTAGTGGTTGGGGCAAGGTATTTCAGGCCAGAAGGTTGGGGATTCAAATCCCACTAGAGGACAGCAACCCTGGGCCGGAAGGACTGGGGTTTCTAGTCCCACAGGTGCTCCTTGTGGTCTTGGGCAAGCCACTTAACCCTCCATAGCCCATGTTACCTGTAAAATAGTTATCTCCAAGTTATAATGTCCTGTTCAATGTAATTTCAGTTTGTTCAATGTAAACCACACTGATGCAGAATAGCACGGTATATAAGAGAATGTAAATAAAAAGGCATATAGGTTCCACAATGCTTATCCTGGAGTAAGCAGTGGATTTTCTTTGCCTGTCCTCTAGTCTTTCTACTTTTTGATGGCTTAAACAACCAATCTACACTAACGTCTTCATTCATTAATTTATAGACCTCTATCATATCTCCCTTCATCCACCTCTTTTCTAAGTTGAAGAGCCCTAACCTATTAAGCCTTTCCTCTTTACCATTTTGGTTGATGTTGGACAGATGTTGGCACAGATGATACTGCTAAGCATCCCTCCGAGTGTATCAAGAGTGACTTCTTAGCTCTTGGAGAGAGGGTGAAGCAGATAGGTGTAGAGGTGGTATTTTCCCCAATACTCCCGTTGGTTCTTTCTTCCAGTGTTTCTTCATCTCTTTCCTCCACTATGTCATCTAAGTCTGTTGACGAGGCAGTAGCTTCCTCTAAGGCTGCACTCTCCTCTACTCTGGATACTCTCGCTCTGTCCATGCTACGTCCTGTGAGGCGTTCTGCACCCCAGCCCTGGCTTTCATCTACTACCAGCTATCTACATTCCTGTGCCCATTCTGCTGAGCGTGCCTGGCTCAAATCCCGCTCTCTTGCAGACTTTCTGCACTTCAAATTCATGCTTGTCTCTTTCCAGTCAGCCATAGCTCTTGCCAAACAAAACTATTATGTCTATCTGATTAACTCTCTTGCCTCTGACCCTCGCCGTCTCTTTACTGCTCTCAGCTCTCTCCTCAAAGTGCCTCTGCCTCTGACCCCTCCCTCCCTCCCTTTTTGCCCAAACCCTGGCTGACTATTTCCATGACAAAATCCACAAGATCACTCTCCGATTCCTCATGAAGTCAGCTCCTTCCCCTCTCCTATCCCAATTTTCTCCCTCCACCTCTGCTACCCTCTTTTCCTTTCCTGTGATCTCTGAAGTGGAAACTGCACACCTTCTTTTTCCTCCAAACTCACCACCTGCTCCTCTGATCCTATCCCCACCCATCTCCTAAGCCCCATCTCCTCCACCGTTGTCCCTTCCATCTTTCATATTCTCAACCTATCGCTCTCCACTGCAACTGTCCCAGCAGTCTTCAAGCATGCTGTGGTCACTCCTCTCCTGAAGAAACCCTCACTTGATCCTACCTTTCCTTCTTTTTTTTTCCACTTACTTTTTATTGAGAGAAAAATTCCACTCAGACATCAAACAAATAAGCAGTATATCTCTCCCCCTCCCCTCCCCTCCCCTCCTTCCCTTACACAGAAAACATGTGGGAAGCATATACTAGACAGCAATCTCCCTCCTCACTCTACCGGCTTTACCATACATAACATTCAGTGGGATATAGATCAACGCTGTCTCCACTATTTACAGCAGTCAACATAGTACTTATCATGTTAAACATCAACACTTCTTCCCGCAGTCACACCAGAAGGGCCTCCATTCACATTATATTAAACAGAAACTCAAAGAACATAATATTTCATTTTGGAGTCTTATTTCGCTCCTGCCACTCTAGGTAGGGGAACCATGTCTTTTGGAATAAAATCAGCTTCTTTTGTCTCAAAGGCGTAAGGCGTTACATTAAATAGAGGTGCTCCATCCGGGCATCGATGTCCATGATCGATGGTACCTCCACACTCTTCCATTGTCGAGCTATGGTTTGCCTGGTTGCCATACACACAATCTTACACAACTTATTTGCCCCAGCAGCAGCTGTGCTGTCAACAATATTCAGTAATGCCGTGCATGGACCCACATTTATTGTCCTGCCAGCAAGGTCACCCAACCACTCCCTTACCTTACACCATAAGGGCCACAGTTTCGCACACTCCCACCACATATGCATAAATGATCCAGCCACTCCACACTCTCTCCAACATAACCCCGATCCCCCCTTCCACTTCTGAGTCCTCAGGGGTGTCAAATACCAAAGGTACAATATTTTATAATTATGCTCTACAATACTGCTTTCCAACACTCCCTTGCATATTGACTCCCATTGGGCCTCATTCCAGGATTTACCCAAATCTTCCTCCCAGGCCTTCTTGCGTGCCCACCTCGAACAATCAGCTCTGTCCATTTCCCTATAAATTTTTGAGATCGCACCTTTGATCCCCAGCCCCTCAAAGAGACCATCAAGCTCCTCCCTCCTAAGGCCAGGTTCCCCCTCCTTCACTCTTGCCTTCCTACCATAGTGAATAGCCTGCAAGTACTTATACCTATCTTGTGGAGGCAGCTGGTACTCCTCTTGTAATTCTTTAAAAGTTAGCCAACTACCCTGTGCTCTCAATTGTCTGACTTATTTTAATCCCCCCTGAGCCCATCTATGGAAGACAGGATCTTGCACTCCAGGAGGAAATTCTGGATTGTCCGCCAAGGGCAAGAATTTGGAGTTTCCCCTTGGGCCATACCACTTATGCTGCAATTTCCTCCAAAGCTGCAGAGCTAGAAGTATAAAGGGGTTTCCTTGTGCCTTCCGAACTCCTCCACCCCCTCGGAGCCATATCAGCCTCCCGTAATCAACACCCTCCAAGCACTGACCCTCTAATTTCACCCATTCAGCTTGACCTCGGAGCCACCACTCCAGGACCGCCCTCACTCTAGCCGCTTCATAATATCTCAGTAGTGAGGGGACCCCCATCCCTCCTTTATGCTTCCCTGAGCACAATATAGCTTTTGCAACTCGGCGCCTCCTCCCCTTACAGATAAACCTCATGAATCGTTTCTGCAGATCTTCCAAAAATCATGTAGGGATCTCTACTGGTAGGTTCAGAAACAGATATAAAAGTCTAGGGAGCGCCACCATTTTTATTGGTGCTATCCTCCCCAGCCACGACACCTCCGATTTCTCCCACCTCTCCTATTCACAAAGAAGTTTACTTTTTGCCGGACCATAATTTGCTGGAAACAACTTGCCCCTCTGGGCAGTTATCTGAACCCCTAAATATTTAATAGTATCTTTTACTCATTTGAAGGGGAACCTCTGTCTCATCCGATCTACCCTCGCCTTATCTATTGTTATATTCAGAAGCTCCGATTTAGAGGAGTTGATACAGAAACCCGACACTCTCCCATAAGTTCCTTTAGGATCACCAGCAGTGACCTTTCCGGCTCAGTGATAAAAAATAAAACGTCATCTGCAAACAGCGAAATTTTATGCCGCGATCCCTGTCTGAATACCCTCTATAGCTTCTTGGTCATGGATGTGTTGCGCCATGGGTTCCATCGCTAAGATAAATAGTAGAGGAGAGAGGGGGCATCCCTGTCTTGTTCCCCTAAAGAGCTCAAAGGAACCAGTTACAGCCCCATTGATTTTCAAACAGGCAAACGGTGACCCGTACAAGATCTGAACCCATTTTAGGTAAGGCCCCGTTATTCCCACTTTCTCAAGCACTCTAAACAAGAAAGGCCAGCTCACCCTATCAGAAGCTTTCTCCGCATCCACAGCCAATAGTGCCAGTTTTCCCCCTTTTCTCCCCCTGCCACATCAAATTCAGAGCCCTCCAAATATTGTCTGATGTCTGCCTGCTGGAACAAACCCTGACTGATAAGAACATAAGATATGCTGAGGTAGCCATGAGGCTCTTACACAAGTGATCAGCCTGACCCTTCCCCCCAAGCCATGAGGCTCTTACACAAGTGATCAGCCTGACCCTTCCCCCAAGCCATGAGGCTATCAGCCTGCTAAGAGAAGACATTAAGATTTCAGTAGGCACCCTTCCCCCCCACTCCAGGTCTGAGCACAATATCCCCTTGCCCAGAAATCAGCAGACCAGAGCATACCGGTTTGGACAGGTCACCCAGGTACCTTCCCCAGGGGCTACTGATTGGTGGACAGAAAATATATGAGGCGAATGAGATTGTAGAATGAGTTTAAAATTGTACTGTATATAAGGCATTGTAGGACGTCCTTCGGGGCTCAGATTTTTGTGGAGGGCACATTAAAGATCCTGTTTGCATACCAGCCTGTCTGTGAGTTTTCCTTCTGTGGGTGAGTGAGAGAATTAGAGCTTTAAGCTGATTGGCTGCTTCAATGCCATACTGGGTCAGACCAAGGTCCATCAAGCCCAGTATTCTGTTTCCAACAGTGGCCAATCTAGGTCATAGTGAGGCAGCCATGAGGCTCTTACACAAGTGATCAGCCTGACCCTTCCCCCCAAGCCATGAGGCTCTTACATAAAGTAATCAGCCTGCTAAGAGAAGACATTAAGATTTCAGTAGACACCCTTCCCCCACTCCAGGTCTGAGCACAATATCCCCTAGCCCAGAAATCAACAGACCAGAGCACACCGGTTTGGACGGGTCGCCCAGGTACCTTCCCCAGGGGCTGCTGATTGGTGGACAGGAAATACCTGTGGCAAATGGGATTATAGAATGAGTTTAAAATTGTACTGTATATAAGGCATTGGAGGACGTCCCTCGGGGCTCAGACTTTTTGTTGGAGGGTACCGGCTCTCTGTCTGAACCTGTGTGCACATTAAAGATCCTGTTTGCATTCCAGCCTATCTGTGAGTTTTCCTTCTGTGGGTGAGTGATTGAATAAGAGCTTTTCACAGCGTTTGCTATAAAAATATGTACCTAGCAGTTTCCCCAAGAGACACAAGTGATTCGGGTGGATTAGACTAGTAAGGCTTGGCATTAGTCTGTTCGCAAGGATTCTGGCAAAAATCTTTAAATCGCTTCCTAGCAATGAGATGGGCCTGTAAGACCCACATTCAGACGTATCTTTGCCCTCCTTATGTATAATACTTATCCTGCCAGCCTTAGCAAGGCAGGCATCTGGGCCTCTTCACTGAAGGAGTTAAACATCTTTGTGTGCGGTCCCACCAGGGCCCCAGCAAACACTTTGTAAAAACGATTAGGGAATCCATCCATTCCTGGGGCTTTATGGGAGGGAAGGCCTTTGATTACCTCAAGTACTTCTTGCTCCCGAATGGGCCAGAGAGGCCTTCCACCTCCTCCCCAGTGAGTAGTGGCAGGGAGACTTTATTTAGATATTCCTGGATTTCCTCCTCGTCTGCTACACTTTCCGGGGTTACAGGGTCTGAAAGAACTGCACAAAGCGTTCTTCAATGTCCCTTTCTAACCAAAGAGTCTTCCCCTTCTCATCTTTAATTTTTACCATATGGTTCCTGGTGGCCGCTTTTTTTTATTTTACGAGCGAGTAACCGCCCTGCTTTATTGCTATACTCAAAACATTGTTGTTTCAGCATATTACGTTTCTGGTGCATATCCTGTAAGTTTAACTCATTCAACTCTTTTCGTAAAGATTGTAGACCCTCCCTTAATTTGCTATTGGTAGGTTCCCTCTTAAAATGCTGCTCCATTCCTCTTACAGCTGCGAGCAGGTGTTGCTCTTTAGAAATTCTCATCTTTTTCCTATGAGTCCCAATGGCTACGAATTTACTCCTCAGCACTGCCTCGAGGCAATCCCAGACAACGCCAGGCGAACACTCTCCATTATCATTGAATAGCATATAGTGGTTGATTTCTTCATTTATTTGCCAGATAACCAAATTATCCTCCAATAAGGTCTCATTTAATTTCCACCAGTTTCTACTAATTCTCAGGTTTCCCATCCGGAGGTCACATGACACCGGAGACTAGTCCGACCAGGTACATTCACGGATGCTGCACTCCCGCAACTCTGAAATCAGTGATTTATCCATCAGAAATAGATCTATTCTCGAATAAGCTCTATGAACTGGGGAGTAAAATTAAAAGTCCCTCTGGCCACTGTTCAACTCCCTCCAGACATCCACCAAGTCCAAGCCATCTATTAGCTGTTTCAGATGCCGCCTATGTATTCTTGGGGCAGAGGCCGACCCTCTAGAGGTATCCACCAGGGGATTTAAAGCTACATTAAAATCTCCCCCCCCCCCCACGAATTATTTTGCCTTCCGCATTATGCACCAAAAGGTCATGGACTTTCTGAAAGAACTCGGCCTGGTTGGAGTTTGGGGCATACACACTGGCCAAAGAGTACACCATTGAAGCCCACTTGACTTTAACTATCACAAAGCGTCCCTCCCTATCTCTGTACACCTCAGTAACCTGACCAGACACCTTGTTTGAAAGAAGAATCCCCACCCTTCTTCTCTTTTTTATTAGAGGTGAAAAGATATTTTCTCTTATTAGTCTTAAATGGGCTATACTGTAACTTTGTTGCATGTCCCCTAGTCGTTCTACTTTTTGATGCAATAAAAAACCGATCTATGTTAACCCGTTCCACTCCATTCATTAATTTATAGACCTCTATCATATCTCCCCTTAGCCATCTCTTTTCCAGGTTGAAGAGCCCCAACCTTTTAACCCTTTCCTCATGGGGTATCCTTCCATCCCCTTTGTTATTTTGGTGGCTCTTCTCTGTACCTTTTCTAATTCCGCTATAGCCTTTCTAAGGATATAGCAATGGGCACACTGCCTCTGTTCCAGGTCCAGTAACTATTACATGGTGGGGGGGGGGGGGGCACTGCTACTGCCATGACAATGGGGGGCCCTCATTAGAACTTATGCCAATGACAGACTTCCTTGACAGGCAGAAGTGGAAAGGGATTTAATTGAATAAATTCATGGTATTGCTATGAAGGGAGACATGCTACTGACAGGTGATTGCGATATTTCATATTTACTTAACAGTTCTTTTATACTGCTTTTCACAATATCAAAGTGGTTTACATTGAACATAACCAACACAATACATGGAAGAAGGATTTGTAGATCAGTTTCGGATTTATAATTAGTTAGGGGGAATCAGAGATATAGCTTTCATATGAAGTGATTATGCTTCCTGTCCTGCCATGAAAGAAGTCTAGGACATCGAGTACTGGCTATAGGGGATGGGAATAAGATGGAGGCAGAGAGAAAAGACATTTGAGCGATGGCTGGGGAGGGGACATGAAGAGAAAGGAAGACATCGGGTGATGACTGTGGGGATGGGGGAGGAGGGAGAGACATTGGCTGATAGTTGCAGGAGGGACAAGGAGCGAGAGATTGCATGATGGTTGCAGAAAAACTGGCTTTTCCATTGCTGGTTTTACGGTTCTGCCGGCAGCTGGTCGGCACATATATAAACCAGGCGGCCTGCTGAAAACCAGCCAGTTGCCAACCCTAGGCTGAATATTGCTATCTGGGCATACTGGATATTGAGTGCTGTTGACTGGATATGGCCCCGGCATTAAATATCCAGGTTTAAATCAAAGTAGTGATGGTCAGCTGCTTTTAGTTCTGGCCACCACCACTGAACCGGCCCTTGCTGGACGTACAGGTTTGTAAGTCTGGCACTTGCATATGTAAACACTGAGGCTTATGTGCACAGAGACGTTGTAAACACATCACCAACATGTATATGTGCTGGAACCTACACGTTCAAACCCCCGAGTGATGCTGCGTGTTCTTTGTATGCGCTCCTTTCTTAACATAAGAACATAGGAAATGCCATACTGGGTCAGACCAAGGTCCATCAAGCCCACTATCCTGTTCCCAACAGTGGCCAGTCCAGGTCACAAGAACCTGGCAAGTTCTTAACATAGCTGCACCTGCCGAATGTGCTGAGTCTGCCCTAGGTATTTTACAAAGGGCTCCATGCACAGCGAGACCAGTGCTGCTATCTGGATACTGCGGTCAGCACCGGTACTGCCCATATAACAGCGATACTGGCCACTGCTATGTGCAGAGCGGTGCAAAGAGATTCTCCCTTTATGCGGCAGTTACTGTGAGCCTGAAGGGGAATCACTACCGTTAACCAGCACTGGTCTAAAACACTCCTCTTTTTTTATCATTTTTCAAACAATACTTATTATAGCACAATATCAATATTTAATTATTGAGGTGTGAAAAGCTGGTAAGCTGCTGTGGTAGGTGCACCATGATATAAGTAAAAATGGGGGTAACTAAGGTTGCCAACTGGCTCCAGATGCGCCCGACAGGCTTGATCCAGTCCTGGGTTTACTCCATTGCATGCAGGGACACGTAGTTCTGCCTTCTCCTTTGCACTCCATAAGAAAAGCAAGACAACAAGTCCCTGCTTGCAATGTGGTAAACACAGGACTGGATCAAGACTGTTGGGTGCATCTGGAACCAGTTGGCAACCCTAGGGGTAACGGTAGTGATTCCCCTTCAGGCACACCGTAACTGCCGCATAGAGGGAGAAGCAACTTTCCTGAGGTCTTTTCTCCTCAATTATGAGTTTTCTTCAAGGGACTTCCATTGAAAATTAAGAATTGTATGGAATTAATTGGCACTGAGGGGTTTTTGGTAGATATTTGTAGAGGACCTCAGTGTGTGTTTTTTGTATGCTTTGTGTAGTTCCAATCCCCAGCTGATCTCTGCCTCTCTCCTGACTCCCTCCACCCTGAATATTCCTCTGTCCAGCACTTTATAGCAGGGTCTGCTACTGCTGTACAGAGAAGTGTTTTAAAAATAACCCCATAAGTTTTAGGTTCTTTACTTTAGGTGAGTTTTCAGCTAAACTCTTAGGGTCTAGTTTCCAAAGGAAGTTGCATTTTGTTAGCTGCTGGTAAATGTATAAATTCCTTCCCAGTGTATGCTTTCTGAAAACTACCAATGCATAAAAGGTCTAGAAAATGTTGGAGTGACTCTTACCTGCATTTACAGTCTGGAAGTGATGAGAAGTCAGTAGAAGGATAAAGGCGGGAAGAGAGGAGAGAGCTCTTCTCCGGGGGGATTCGGGGAAATACATCCCCAGTACATCTGAAAATAACATAATCACTTTACCAAGAAGAAGGTGAAATCACGTTCCACTGACTCGAGAAGATCTCTAGACTCAGGGACGGGAGAGTGTTCCAGCAGGATGTGACTGGGGTGCACTGGAAGAGCTTTGTGTGTGGTGGGGGTCTCAGTACTGGAATAATATGAGTACACTACAGGTCAGGAAGGAAAGGCACTGGTAAAACTCTGTGTGTGAGGGTTTCAGTACTGGAATAGCTGGGGGTGCTGCAAGGCAGGAGTGAGGTGCATTGATGTAGGGGTGTGTGTGTCTTTCAGTACCAGAATAGTGAACATAAGAACATAAGATATGCCAAACTTGGTCTGACCAAAGGACATCAAGCCTAGTATCCTGTTTCCAACACTGGCCAATGCAGGTCACAAGTACCTAGCAGGTTCCCAAAAAGACACACAGGTTCCACAAAGCTTGTACTGGGGCAAGCAGTGGAATTCCTGGATCCTCTAATAATGGTTTATAGACCTTTTCTCCAGGAACTTGTCCAAATGTTTTTAAACCCAGCTACACTAACAGCTCTCACTGCATCCTCTGGTAACGGATATGTCAGGCTTTAGAAAATGAGGTTTTAATTAAGATGTAATGGTGGAAATTTACATTTGTAAAACTCTGTAAAAATGGTAACACAGGCTTGCAGCACCACCATCTCCCTTCTATATTTAAAGAAAGACTGTGCAGCGCTTCATTTACGGGGATGTCTCCGATACAGTGTGAAAATTTTGTTTCAAGGGGAGACAGTCTCTCCTTCCCATCCACTCACTGTTAGCAATAAACCCCTTCCTCCCCTCACTCCCCCTCCTAACGTCTGCAGAGAGGTTTATCAGGATGATTGGGGGGGGGGGGGAGGAGGGAGTGGTTGTCCTACCTCTTGTGGTCAGTCTTCACAGCAAATGTTTCTCCGAAGTCCAAGAAAGATCAGGTCCCCTTAATCTCCTTCATAATGCAGAAGTTCTTAGAGGTAAAGACAAGACATTATGTATCCATTTAATGTAAATGTTTAAATATCAATATTGCGGAAGGCAAAAGGATGTCAGCCAATGGTTTCCTATGTTTTTTAGCGTAACCTTAACTTTTTTCTTAGATCTGCTTCCTGTCCTTGACTTTCTGAGGGAAAATAAAAGTAAGGAATCATGTGGATTTTGTACTTTGACCTTGGTTATATGGCAGGTACAATTTATATATGCGGAAACCGCACCCACCCGTCCAGCCACACACAGGAGAGAGAACACGGTAATCAGGCAAAGGTACATATTATTTATTTACACCCAGCAAGAGTATGCTAGCATGATTATACATGGAAACAGTGGGCCTACATGCGTACACATGACAAGAGGGTGCCCACACGTGTACATGTTGTAAAAGTGTGCTACACGAGTATACATAGAAAGGGTGTGCTTATACACGTACACATAGTAAAAGTGTGCATACATGATAATACATGGAAAGAGTGTGCACACATGAGTATACACGGAAAGAATGTGCCTACACGTGTACTGTATTTTCACACATATAATGCATGTGTTATACTTTTTTCCTTTCTGTCAGACCCCCCTTGCGCGTTATATGCGTGAGTGTGCTATTAACATAATAATGAACACAACTTGCAAAGAAAATCAGACTCATTTTTTATTTTTAAACATCTTTTATAACTTCTGTATTTCAATGGGACTAAATGCGGGTAAATACAGCCAATCCCAGTTCACTTGACATCATCATCATCTGACTCCTCGAATCCTTCTGTAACTTGAAGTAACTAAGAACCAACTGCAGGCTCTCTTCTGCCTGGCCCTATAGCATTTATCAGCCCATCTTATTGATCCCTTCCTATTGCAATGGATAACCACACTGGTGGGCAGTTTTTCGTGAGGCATGGTAACTCTCTTAAAAAGGATAAAGCGTTATTAGAAAAGGTACAGGGAAGAGCCACCAAAATGGTAAAGGGGATGGAAGGATACCCCTATGAAGAGAGGCTAAAAGGTTTAGGGCTCTTCAACCTGGAAAAGGGACGGCTGAGGGGAGATATAATAGAGGTCTATAAATTAATGAATGGAGTGAGGATCATAGATAGGATCATAGATAGTGCTGGGGGGGAGTCTGCTGTCTTGGTACATGTTGGTACCAATGACATAGGAAAATGTGGTAGGGAAGTTCTGGAGGCTAAATTTAAGCTTTTAGGTAGGAAGTTGAAATCCAGAACTTCCAGGATAGCGTTCTCCGAAATGCTTCCTGTTCCACGTGCAGGACCCAAAAGACAGGCAGAGCTCCGGAGTCTCAATGCGTGGATGAGACAATGGTGCAAGGATGAGGGTTTTGGATTTGTTAGGAACTGGGGAACATTCTGGGGAAAGGGGGGGCTCTTCCGAAGGGATGGGCTTCACCTTAATCAGGATGGGACCAGACTGCTGGCATTAACCTTTAAAAAAGAGATAGAGAAGCTTTTAAACTAGAAAATAGGGAAAGCCGACAGTCACCCAGGAGCGCACGGTTCGGACAAAGGTATCCTTGAAGGATACTACCAAAAGCAGTGAGGTTCCAAAAGGGAGTATAGTAGCCCAAATGCCCTTGAGTAAGGAGCAGACAGAGCATAAAGATTCCCAATTACCCATGCCTACCAATAGCCAGATTAATATTAATAAAATACAGTCTCTAAAATGCTTGTATGCCAATGCTAGAAGTCTAAACAATAAGATGGGAGAATTAGAATATATAGCATTAAATGAGAGGTTAGATATGATTGCACTCTCAGAGACATGGTGGAAGGAGGATAACCAGTGGGACACTGTGATACCTGGATACAAACTATATCGTAATGATAGAGCTGAACAAATTGGTGGAGGGGTTGCGCTCTATGTTAGAGAGGGCATTGAGTCAGAAAGGATTAAAGTTTTGCAGGGAACAAAATATGCTGTAGAATCTCTATGGATTGAAATTCCATTTATGAAGGGGAAGGTGATGGCAGTGGGAGTATACTATCGACCACCTGGCCAGAATGAACAAATGGATGATGAAATGCTCAAAGAAATCAAGGAAGCTAACAAAAGCCACAACAGAGTAGTAATAATGGGTGATTTCAATTACCCCGGTATCGACTGGGACAGTGTCACAGCAGGACAAGCTAAAGAGATAAAGTTTCTAGATGAAATAAATGACTGCTTCTTGGAGCAGCTGGTTCATGAACCGACCAGAGGGGAAGCCATACTGGACCTAGTCCTTAGTGGAACGCCAGATCTGGTGCAAGAAATAAGGGTGTTGGGACCACTTGGCAATAGTGATCATAGTATGATCATGTTTGATTTAATCAGTGGAGGACAGATAGTAAAGGAATCCACAGTACTACCTTTTAACTTTCAAAAGGGTGACTATGATAGAATGAGGAATATAGTTCGGAAAAAACTAAAAGGAGCGGTTCCAAAGGTTAAAGACTTACAGCAAGCTTGGGTGTTATTTAAAAATACTATCCTCGAAGCCCAGACCAGCTGTATTCCACGCATTAAGAAAAGTGGAAGAAAGTCCAAAAAACTGCCAGCATGGTTTAAAGGTGAGGTCAGAGAGGCTGTTGCTGCCAAAAGAGCAACCTTCAGAAAATGGAAAAAAGAGCCAAAATATGAAAACTGGAAACAGCACAAGCACTGGCAAGTTAAATGCAAAGCATTGATAAGGCAGGCAAAGCGGGAATTTGAGAAGAAACTTGCTACGGAAGCAAAAACACGAAATAAAGACTTTTTCAAGTACATTCGTAGCAAAAGGCCTGTGAGAGAGTCAATTGGACCATTAGATGATAGAGGGGTAAAAGGGGCAGTAAGAGGAGACAAGGCTATAGCAGAGAGACTGAATGAATTCTTTGCTTCGGTCTTTACTGAGGAAGATGTAGGGGTGTTACCCAAGACTGAAGTGGTATTTAAAGGTGATACTGCAGAGGAATTGAGAGAAATATCGCTACACCGGGAAGATATATTACAACTATTTGATAAACTGAATAGTAGCAAATCACCTGGACCGGATGGTATACATCCCAGAGTGTTGAAAGAACTGAAATATGAGATTGCAGACCTGTTATTGGTAATCTGTGAACTTTCATTAAAATCATCTGTAATACCTGAAGATTGGAGGGTCGCCAACGTAACACCAATTTTTAAAAAGGGTTCCAGGGGTGACCCGGGAAATTACAGACCGGTGAGCCTGACGTCAGTACCAGGGAAAATGGTAGAAGCCATCATAAAGAACAAAATTACACAGCATGTAGATAGTCATGGCCTAATGGGAGACAGCCAACATGGCTTTAGACAAGGAAGATCTTGTCTTACTAATCTGATCTGTTTTTTGAAGGTGTGCATAAACAGGTAGACAAAGGTGAGTCGGTTGATATAGTGTATCTGGACTTTCAGAAAGCTTTTGACAAGGTCCCCCATCAGAGACTTTTGGCGAAGCTAAAAAGTCATGGGATAGGAGGCAGTGTACTATTGTGGATCGGGAACTGGTTAAAAGATAGAAAGCAGAGGGTAGGGCTAAATGGCCAATATTCCCAATGGAAAAAGGTGAATAGTGGAGTACCCCAGGGATCTGTACTGGGTCCGCTACTTTTGACATATTCATAAATGACCTGGAAAAGGGAATAACTAGTGAGGTAATCAAATTTGCAGATGACACAAAACTGTTTAAAGTTGTTAAAACCCAAGAGGATTGTGGAAAACTGCAGGAGGATCTGGATAAATTGGAAGACTGGGCATCCAAATGGCAGATGAAATTTAATGTGGACAAGTGCAAAGTTATGCACCTAGGAAAGAACAACCCACACTATAGTTACAAGATGCAAGGCTCCACATTAGAAACCACCACCCAGGAAAAAGATTTAGGAGTCATCGTGGATAACATGTTAAAACCCTCCGCCCAGTGTGCAGCGGCGGCCAAGAAAGCAAATAGAATGCTAGGTATCATAAGGAAAGGGATGGAGAATAAAACAAAGGATATTATAATGCCTCTGTATCGCTCCATGGTACGACCGCACCTTGAATATTGTGTGCAATTCTGGTCACCGTATCTTAAAAAGGACATAGAGTTATTAGAAAAAGTACAGAGAAGAGCCACCAAATTGGTGAAGGGGATGGAAGGCTACTCCTATGAAGAGAGGCTAAAAAGGTTAGGGCTCTTTAACCTAGAAAAGAGGCGGCTGAGGGGAGATATGATAGAGGTGTATAAATTAATGAATGGAGTGGAACGGATAAACGTGGATAAATTGTTTACGCTATCAGAATATAGAAGGACTAGGGGGCATGTAATGAAGCTACAGGGTAAACTATTTAAGACAAATAGGAGAAAATATTTCTTCTCTCAACGTGTAATCAAACTCTGGAATCTGTTACCGGAGGATGTAGTAAGGGCTGTTAGTATAGCTGGGTTTAAAAAAGGTTTGGACAAGTTCCTGGAGGAAAGGTCCATAAACCACTATTAAAAAGGGACCCAGGATATCAATGCTTGGCCTAGTACAAGCACTGCAGAACCTGTGTCTTTTGGGGAAACTGCTAGGTACGTATGACCTAGATTGGCCACTGTTGGAAACAGGATACTGGGCTTGATGGACCTCGGTCTGACCCAGTATGGCATTTCTTATGTTCTTATGTTCTTATGAGTGGAACGGGTAAACATAGATCAATTGTTTATACCATCAAAATATAGAAAGACTAGGGGACATGCAGTGAAGCTACAGGGTAGCCTATTTAAGACTAATAAGAGAAAATATTTTTTCACTCAATGTGTAATCAAACTCTGGAATGTGCTACTGGAGGATGTACCTGGCAGGTTCCCAAAGAGGTACACAGGTTCCACAATGCTTGTCATGGGGCAAGCTGTGGATTTCCCAGGTCCTCTTTAATAATGGTGTATGGACCTTTCCTCCAGGAACTTGTCCAAACCTTTTTTAAACACAGCAACACTAACAGATTTTACTATATCCTCCAGTAACAATTTCAGGGTTTGATTAGGAGTAATATTTTCTGTTATTAGTCTTAAGGGTTGCATTGTAGCTTCATTGTGTGTCCTCTAGTCTTTCTACTTTTTGATGGCATAAACAAGTGATCTATGTTTACTCGTTCCACTCCGTTCATTAATTTATAGACCTCTATCATATCTCCCCTCAGCCGTCTCTTTTCCAAGTTGAAGAGCCCTAACCTTTTAAGCCTCTTCTTTAGCGGTATCCTTCCATCTCCTTTACCATTGTTGTCACTCTTCTTTATACCTTTTCTAATTCAGCTATATCCTTTTCAAGATACGGCGATCAGAATTGCACACAATATTCAAGGTGCAGTCACTCCATGGAACGATGCAGAGGCATTATAATATCCTTTGTTTTATTCTCCATTCCTTTCCTTATGATTCCTAGCATTCTATTTGCTTTCTTGGCCGCTGCTGCACATTGGGTGGAGGGTTTCAACATATTATCCACAATGAGGCCTAAAACCTTTTCCTAGATGGTTGTTTTTAAGGTTGTACTTTCATCATGTAACCATAGTTTGGGTTATTCTTTCATAGTTGCATAACTTAGCACTTGTCCACATTAAATATCATCTACCGTTTGGATGTCCAGTCTTCCAATTTTTCAAGGACCTCTTGCAATTTTTCACAATCCTCTTGGTGTTTAACAAATTTGAACAATTTTGTGTCATCTGCAAATTTGATCACCTCACTCATTATTCCTATTTCCAGGTCATTTTTGAATATGTTAAAAAGCAGCGGACCCAGCACAGATCCCTAGGGTACTCCACTATTCAGCTGAACCCCTAAATAAAGAATTGAATATGAACTGAACTTTCCTTTGCCACCTCACTCCTTTCTGTTACCATTTTGGGAACCCGACACGTACTTGTGAGCTGGTTGGGACACTATTGGAATCAGAATAGTGGGCTTGATGGACCTTGGTCTGACCCAGTATGACATTTCTTATGTTCTTACAGATCTCTAACATGGATAAAAAGGATAGGGACACTGCTATCTTCCATTATTTCTTTACAAATGGCTAATATTTGCCAAGGGGCAGTGGAATGCCTATTTGTTTGGAAGGGTCCCGAGCTCCTCCCCACCTCTGCCTTAACTCCGCTTTTACTTGTTTTGCGAATTGAACGGGGTGCGAAAATAAAGGCTAACACACTTTGTAATAAACATAAGCAGTTTATTTATAAAATAAAGAAAAGATAACTTGAAAGCAAGTAATTCACTTATTTACCTATAATTAGTTAGAAAGGATAACTAGAAAGCAAGTAATTACAGGAGAATAATACATCACCGACAGAGTTATGAACTTCATCTCATGCCACACTTTGATTAAATGGATCCCGGATTCAGCCAGGCAGGAGAGACTTCTCAATCGGGATACGTCTAGGCAACGCACGTGTTCGCTCCATGGATGGGATCCCTTCACCTCTCCCCAGCTGAAAAGGGCACCCGTTTTATCCTGTTGCAACGGCAACCAGTTATTTTCCATCAGGTGACATACACATAGTATAGGGTCAGTTATTCATTAAACATAATCAAGACGCTTGCCAGACCTCTGAGAATGCTCAAGGGATACCTTCCCCATCCCATGGTTTTAGAAGCTCAAAACTCTACAATTGCTAATCTCTTTATTGTGTATGCATTTGCTAGGTGAAAAGTTCTTCTTATCTTGTGTACCAGTATCTCTCTGTAGTTATGCAAGCAGTTTCTGACAAAACTGTAAAACTGAGGATCAATTAACCCCTAACTCACTGCTGATGCATAATCAGTAGTCAATTTTAATTCATTTGTACTACATTTGATCCTCTGACTATTGATTATACATAAAAGATATTTGCAACATAGTGAGGAATTTAGGTTTATGAAAGACAGTAATGAAACTGGTTATGCATTGAATAAAGCAACATATCATGATCAATAAACAGATACAGATAATAATTCCTCCAATGACCTGTCTGAGGCTACCCACACTGGGTAGCCATCCAAATAACAGATCTACGTAACTCCTTACTGAGACATAGGAAACTAGAGCGGAACTGGCGCCACTCCAGGCTCCCCCATGATCGTGAAATATACATGAAGACCTTGCAAAAACACTGTATTAGTATCATCCAGAGAAGGAAGGAATACCACACCAACATCCTTATGGCACTCCCTCAACAGGCCCCATGAGTTCTTTTGATTAATTCAGTCTCTCACAAAGGACACATCATGTCAACAAACTGAAAGTTTACCGCACCCACAGGACCTCGCTATTCACTTTTATAATAAAACCAAATTGCTCTCCCATAATATTGGAAATACCTGCATAGACATTCATTATAGTGAAAGCACCAATAGCCCTGCTTTAAACTCTTTCTACCCATACTCCGCTGAGTAGATTGAAGACATAATTAGAGGGCTCAACTCTACCACCTCACCTGCTGATCCATGCCCCTCTCACTGGATAAAGTCAGCCTGCTCTGAATTAAGTCCTCATATCTCAAGAATCGCGTACCCCTCCTTCACTAAAGGTCTGGTTCCATCACCATTGAAAACTGCCACCATCAGACCCCTCCTAAAGAATCCTAAATTGGATCCTCAGGACTCAAACTCCTATTGTCCCATATCTAGCCTTCCCTTCTTGGCTAAGATATTGCAGAAGATAGTCCAACAGCAGATCCAAGACTAAATTGATTCCTACGCACCATTGGATAAGCAACAGCATGATTTCCGTCAGCAACATAGTGTTGAAACTTTGCTTACCTCACTTATTGACAACCTGGTTAAGGGCATAAATAAAAAACAAGGCTTCATTTTGATCTTCCTGGATATTGCATCAGCCTTCGACACAGTCTGTCACAGCCTCCTGCTTGAACAACTTCAGCTAAAGGGCATTAAGAACTTAGCACTAGAGTGGTGTTGCTCGTATCTAACGGACCGTCAAAAACTAGTTCGCTCAGGTACTCAAACATCATCTAAGTACCAACAAACCCAAGGAGTAACGCAGGGCTCTTCCTTATCCGCTTTGTTCTTCAATTTATATATCCAACCAATTTGCACGATCATCCAATCCTTTGGCATACTCTACCACATCTAATGCTGATGATGTGCTGCTCTACTCTCCATTCTCTACAAACAACCCGAACTACACTAAAATCACTGACTGCTTTAATACCGTCTCTGACTGGTTAGGTTCTCACAACCTGAAAGTGAACTGTAAAAAGACTGACGTTTTATTCATCTCAAAGGATCCACCCTTCATACCACCAGCTACCCTACAGGTTAAGGATGCTGAACTGAAAACTAAACATGAGGTTCGATATCTAGGCATCACTGGACCAGCACCTGAATATGGAAACGCATATAAACAATATCACCAAGGCCGTTTATCTCAAAATACGTTCCCTCCGTCAGCTATGACCCTTACTTGAACCTGCTGACTTCTGTACTGTTTTCCAAGCTCTCATTATTCCTCAATTTGACTACCCTAACAGCATCCTACATGGCTTACCTGTCTATGCACCCCATCCATTACAAATTTATTTATTTATTTAGACAGTTTTTTATCCCACCTTATCCTTCAATCAATGTGGTCACAACACAATTGGGGGATACATTTAATATGAGGGGATATGAGACACCTACACTAATACTTACAGGGAGCATGGGCAATGGAGGGTTAAGTGGCTTGTCCAAGACCCCAAGGTGCACCTGTGGGACTAGAAACCCCAGTCCTTCCAGCCCAAGGTTGCTGTTCTCTAGTGGGATTTGAACCCCTGACATTCTGGCCTGAGGTAACTTGCCCCAACCACTAGGCCACTCCTCCCATCCACTCCTCCAAATGGCCATGAATACTGCTGCATGAACCATCTATAGAGTTTCTAGATACGAGCATATAACACCTCTCCTAATGCAGCTTCATTGGCTTCCTATAACCAGTCGCCTCAAGTACAAAGCCCTCCTTATGTCATTCAAAATCCTTCAAAAAATTAAATGAGACCTCACTCAATCTAACCAAACTGCAAAGCACTTTAAACACAACCCACAAGTGAAAGCCTCAGAATTAACTCGCTAAACAGAACACGTTTAGGAGTTAAAATAACATCAATGGCTCTCACTTGCCAACAACCACCATCCAGGATACATGATATACACACATTTACAAGCAATTCCAGTTAACAGAAACTTGCACAATTATCAACAAATATCAACAGATACGCTAATCATGTAACAGGATGGAATGTGAATGCCCCAACGCCTTTTCTAGACATCTCATGTGAGCGTTTCGCTACCGCTGTTTCAAGGGGGTCCAACACTACAAAATAAAAAGATAAAAAAACAGCCAGGATACATGATATACACACATTTACAAGCAATTCCAGTTAACAGAAACTTGCACAATTATCAACAAATATCAACAGATACGCTAATCATGTAACAGGATGGAATGTGAATGCCCCAACGCCTTTTCTAGACATCTCATGTGAGCGTTTCGCTACCGCTGTTTCAAGGGGGTCCAACACTACAAAATAAAAAGATAAAAAAACAAAATCCTTCACCATCTCTCTTCAACCTCCTTAGAAGATCTCTTACAATGGACACCTGACAGCAGAGTCAGGAGAACAAACATGGCAAATACTCTTGGCATTCCCATTCCGGCTAGTAAAAGCTCCCAATTTACCAGGCATAGAGCCGTCACCCTATTTACCCCTCTGCTCTGGAACTCCCTCCCTGCTCCAATCTGTCTTATCATTGACCTGTCCACCTTTTGAAAGGCAATAAAGACACATCTCTTCCAGCTATACTTTGACCACGAAACATAGCCCACTATTGCCTCGCCTCCTTACCATTGCCTGATACCATGATTCTCCTTTCCGATTGTAAATAGTTTACTTTTATTGTAGTCTTTAAACCTATGATCACCTTCCTAAACCCGCTGCAGCTAGCCATGAACACGGCAGCAAGAATCCTCCATGGAGCCTCCAGGAGCGACCACGTGACGCCTCTGCTAATACAGTTGCATTGGCTACCCATCCAGGCTAGAATAGTTTTCAAGATCTTGATAATCACTCTCATCCACATCCTTAACCTCCCTCATCCATGCCACATCACCAAATAGAGCAAGAAGATCCACGGCTATAAACTCCCTAACCATACCGAAGGCACTTACTGTTTGCACTAAATCGACAGCCAACAGGGCCTTCAGTCTCAGTGCCCCAAGATACTGGAATGCACTACCCCATGATATCCGGGCTATTAAGAATCTACCACTGTTTAGGAAAACCCTTAAAGGTCACCTCTTCAACAAGTACCTTATTGAGCCCAACTGCATCCCCTAGAGCTCCAAGACACCCCCCATACCATCCACATTCCCAGACAAACTTATAGCACACCAACAACACACCAAGTTAACACTCAAACCCATGACTTGGATTGTGTTTTCTCCATGTAGTAAGTTTTGTAAATAGTTACCCCTGTTATCCAAGTTTTTGTTCCCTGTTATCTGTAAACTCATACATGTTATTTGTACTGAGCATTTTGTTCCATGTAAACCGGGCTGATGCCGAATAGTGCGGTATATAAGAGAATGTAAGTAAATAAATAAATAAATAAGACTACTGTTGCATTGTTCTAATTGTTAATCTCTGTTACTTGTTCAATGTAAACCTTTTCTATGTATTGAGTTGTTATGCTGTAAACCACGCTGATTTAAAATAGTGTGGTATATAAAACCAAATAAATAAAGAAAATAAATAAATAAATCTTGTTTGATATCTTTGGCTAGACTTTGTAAAGCTTGAATATAAGACTGAATGGAAGTAGCATGGTCAGTTAAAGCAACACATGCCTTCAAAATATTCACATCCATAATTGTGTTTTAAAAGTAAATAATCTATTGCTACTCGATTTTGCAAGACTGCCTTCCTAGTGCTTTTTAAATCAATAAGTAATTCTTGTAAAGCAACTGAAGTGTGATTAAGACTTTTTACCATGGTGCAAGCTAAAGTGTTAATTGTACGGGTGTTATATAAGGCTGAACCAGGTACTCCCACTAGGGAAATGGCTGCATTGGTATATTCTGCTTTAGAAAGTAAAGTAATTTTTGAATCACAATCTGCGGGTATCATAGAAGTTATTGTTCTACTATTTCTAATTTGAATTTTAGGTGAGGGTGGCATGATAAATCGTAATCGACTAAGAGTACACGGCCCCCCTGTGAGGTTACCTGGAATATATGTATAAGTGGTATTACCACAAGAAAATAACCATCCTATTGGCAGTTTAACATTTCTACTATAACCAGCTTGTAATATTGTATTATTGCAACTCATAGTGTTAGTTATATTTCTACATTTTCTAGTTGTATTACATAAAAGTATTGTATAAATGTCATTAGCAGTTCCCTTTTGTATCTTTAGTTGTTGGCATTTCGGTATTTCATCAGGACTACATGTCATGTTATAACACACATCGCCTTGGGCCATATTATGGGTGATTATTTGAGTCATATTATCCCAAAGATTGAGAGTAGTGGGACAATCTCTGCAATATTCATATAACATGAGGTGTGTTCTTACATCTTCTTCATTTGCCAAATTGTCATTTTGTGTAGCTATAAAATAGTACAACAAAACTGGAGCTGGTGTGGGTATTGCAATTAAACATATAGTTAACAGATCCACTGGATTATGCTTGTCCGAAAGGCAAAAGTTAGAAATGTTTAACACATTCCGGGCTAAATAAGTCCAGATATTCTGAGGTTGTTCTATCGCATTCATTAAACGCTTGGGCAAATGCAACTCGAGTTGGGTTACCACTTGCACTCTCCAGTAACAGACTCTCCATGTACCAAAGACCAGGCTGGTAATGAGTGCACATGCCACTACATGGCGTACAAAAGCTTGCTGGAGCCAATCCCGGTCCTTGATTGAAGTGTGCTGGTTCATTGGCTTAGAAGGAGAATCCCAGAGTTTAGAGATAACCTATAGTGAAAAGACGTCATTTTATTCTCGCAGGTAACATTTTCTTTCTGGTATATATTCCCAATTTTCTTGTACAGGTCTCATAATCAGTATTGTGTTATCCTTCCCAGTGGCAATAACTTCTGCCTGCTCAGGTGGGTGATTTGGTGATTATACTCAAATCCTTGCCCTGGTGTTTAAGTTAGTGGATCCAAACCCAGCATCCCCTCTAACTGTTAGAGCGGTGGGGGCACTCCCCTTCTTTACTACTCCTCCATAAGTGGGGATGATAAGTAATTGGGCCACTGTCTCCAGTCTGAATCATTAAATTGGATTTACCACTGTTCATCAGAATAATTTTTATTTCTCCTTGATAATCTGCATCAATCACTCCTCCAAGTATTTATATTCCTTTAAGGGCTAATCCAGAGTGAGGGGCAATTAACCCAAAATGCTCAGGTGGTAATTGGACTCCTATTCCTGTTTCTATCAATTGCAAATCATAGACCTTAATTCTATATTCTTGCGAAGCATGTAAATCTAGTCCAGCTGCCTCTGGTGTTGCCCGATATGGGGCTAAGGCACCTTTTTTAATTTCCCAATATAGAATGGTGTTAGTAGCTACATAAGATTTGATTTGTAATGTGGGAGTCAATATCCTCATTAGAGGAGTTTCAGCTTTTGCAACTGGTCTATTGTTAAGAATCTGTAGTGTTTCCCCTAATTTCCTAAGCTGTTGTTTGAGCAATCCATTCATTCTTTCTATGAGTCCCACAGCTTGAGGGTAATAGGATATATGAAACACCCATTCAATGTTATGCTGTCTACTGTAGTCCTGTACAAGTCTTCCTTTGAAACGAGACCCATTATCACTTTGAATCTGTAGAGGGATCCCATAGTATAAAGTGATGAGATCTAAAGTTTTAATGGTGTTAGTCTGAGTAGTTCTCCTACATGGATATGCCACTAAATACCCGGAATATGTATCCACAGCCGTGCATACTTACTGACATCCCCTACTGGTGGGTAGAGGTCCTATGTAAGCTATTTGCCATGTCTGGCCTGGTAGTTTTCCTCGCCCTAAATGGCCATACACTATGTGTGGGACAGACCTGTGCTGTATATGCTGACAAATTGGACTTTGCAAGATAATTGTTCTAGTGGCATCTAAGGGGATAGGAATTCCCCGTGTTTGTGCCCAGCGGAAAGTAGCTTTTTCACCTAAATGCCCACATTTCTGGTGGGCCCCTTTTGCCATGCCCAGCAAGTCAGATTCTTTGGTGTCTGTTTGTGCTTCTGCAATTTTAGCTTGTTCATCAGTAATAGAATTAAACCATCTGTCTAACGAATCAGTAGCACAGTGAGCGTCCACATGATACACAGTTACTGTACTTAAAGGCAACATTTCCCAAATTTTATGACACAATTCCTTTCCCCCAATTGTTTTGCTGCCAGGTAGGTAGCCATGTGGCTAAGCCATTGGCTACTGACCAGGAATCAGTGTAAATATGACAAGTTCCTGGAGTCTCTTGCTTTGAAGCCTGAAATACTGCGTAAAGTACAGCATACTGGCTACTTTTCCCTTCACCTGTAGTTGTCAACATTTTTTTTAGTAGTGGGATTGTCAGACACAGCCTTACCAGCACCTTTTATTTCCCACATATTTAGCAGATCCATCAGTAAACCAAACATGCTTTCTCTGTTCTAATGTCAACTGTACAAATGGTTGTCGCCACTTCACTGGAGACTCTTGCTGTTAATTCATGATTTGGCAATTGCGTGATCTCAGTATTCTTAAGAGGGTCTTGAGCTACCCTTTTATGTAAAGTGGCAGTTCCCCCTATACCAATTTTAGCCCTATCCTGAATGTACCATTTCCATTTGATTATGCTTGCTTCTTGTGCATGTCCTATTCTGTGTGTCTTGGGGGAGCTCATTACCCACTGCATAATAGGAATTTCTGGCCTTAACATAGCAGTGTGCCCTATGGTCACCTGTTCTGTATCCACCAAAGCCCAATAACATGCTAACAACTGTTTTTCTTTTTTTTTAAAACATTTATTTTCATTTTGCAACAAACAAAAGAAACAACATACCAATAGAGACAAAACAAGTATACAATAAGGAAAAGTAAACCCAGTACCCCCCACCCCAATGCTTCTTCTCTACCCGATTATATCAGGATGTGAGCGCTTCCAATTAACAGTGATTATACATCAAACGATCAAAAGAGTATCTACAATACAGCATGATCATGGAACAGAGATATATACAAAGTTAGACAGTCAGATGAGAGCATTTAGCAAAATGTACATAGTCATTAAGCATCATCCATTGAGACCACATGGGGAAAGGAGTCTGAATGGAGGAAGCGAAACAGTCGAGGTATTTGTTCATATTTACTGTAAGGACAGACATGATTCCACCATTCATTGGAGCTCAAGTGGGAGCTAGTTTTCAGTACAACTTAATTAGGGAAATAACAATGCCAAGCATAAAGTTCGAAAGGAGATAAGCCATTTGTGGGAGAGAGGGGATCCCCGCAACTAGGCGAAGTCCCACTATCCTCCAAGAGAGGGGCTCCTTAGAGTGCAGGATAGACTAAATACGACCCCAGACCCGACGCCAGTGATACTGTAGTGCGGAATATTCATGCATAACATGAAGCAATGAACCAATGGCCGCAGGACGTGTCCAGCAACCAATGCCCTGAGTAGTGTTCCATTTATCTAATCTGTGAGGAGTGTAAAAAACACCGGTGGGCTAGAAAGAGGAGGTTCTGAGTGAGTGAGGCGGATCGGGAACCCGTGTCCCTCTACTCCGGAGAAGGCTCCATTGCTCCGAGGTCAAAGTCACATGTGATTCTCTCTCCCACACTTCTGCGCTATAGGGGTATCTCTAGGTATAGCAGTACATAAGGTTTAATAAAATTGGATGCTACACCCGGTGAACTATCGAGAGATCGGAAAGTCTCCAATCAACCTTAGGTAGGGAATGCCGATGGCGGGAGTATTCTAGTGCTCCGAAGGCAATGCTGAAGTTGCACTGACCAGAGTCGGGAGTCTAAAAATTACATAAAAGTATTAAAGGCACCTAAAGTGTCCTAAAAGCATTGGTGGATAGTGGGAGGCTAATGGGAGAGTCATACCAGGGAGAAAGGTAAGAGGAATCGGTTGCAAAGGCCCGCTTCTATATCTAGCCACACAGGTCAACTCGGTACTGGAGCTTCCAACCAACGAGCACCGTGTGTGAGAAGAACAGATTGAGGGAACACTGAGTAAAATCGCCACCAAGTATTAATGGAGCACTAGGAGAGGCCAAGGCCAACTGCGCAATACTTGCATAGTAAGCAGGGGTGTCCATATTCGGGGCATAATGCAAATACACGTGAATTCACTATCTCCAACCTCTAGGTATACACAGGCCCATCTACCCTCCTTGTCAGCGCTAATATCCGGTACTGTAGCATGCAAATACTTCTTAACCAGAAGGGTTATCCCGTACCATTTGTAAACGGTGGGAGAATAGACAGCTACCATATGAGGCTTAGCATTGAGTTGCAGTATTTCAGCAGAGTTTAAATGCGTTTCCTGAAGAAACACTAAATCAACAGACTCCTGGCTAAGACAGCTAAGAATTTGCTTTCCTTTGAGTGGACCATTAATGCCGTTGACGGTGAATGATGATAAGAATGTTACATAAGGCCATGCAGAAAATTAAAAAATTCTGAGCATGAAAGCACACATAATTTCACTATGTCCCTCAACTGACTGTATCTAGCTGTACACATGACACAGAAAATAAGCTAATATAATACAATGAAGCGCCCCACATTAACAAAGAAAACCGCAGTACGGTAGAGGAGAAGCAAAACCCCAAAATTACTGGCGACCATGTGTCTGCGGGGAGAAACCCCAGAGAAGGCCGAAATTGAAAAAACACATAACCTGTAGGACTGTGCGTGCTCCGAATCCGACCGAGGCACATATCATGAAGGGATAGGAGACCAAAAGAACAAAAGTCATATGGAGAAAGAAAGAAAGTCCAGGCTATTTCTGTGCTTGGCTATGATCGCCACATCGGGCCCTTCAAAATGGCGGACAGAGCCGGCAGATAAGAGTCCAGGACTCGGGATTAGCGCATCTGCTCTGCTTCTTTAGAGTCTAAAAACGTTGATAGTAGATCAGGATCTTCGAACGTCCTAGTTTGGTCGTGGAGAGTCACTCGGAGCTTTGCCGGATACAACAGGCCAAAGTGAGCCTGTAGCTGTTGAAGTCGAGGGCGAAAAGCAAGGAGTTTCTTCCGACGGTCAACGGTAGGCTTTGCCAAATCAGGAAAGAAGGAGATCTTACGACCTTCAAATTCCAAATGATGATTCGCTCGGGCAACATGTAAAATTTGTTCCACTTGTTGATAGCGTAGCAAGCTGAAGATAATAGGCCGGGGGGTCGTACGGTTGGGCGCCATGTGGGCAGGAACACGGTGTGCTCGATCGATTTCCAGTTCTCTGTGAAAAGTAATCTTCAGCAAGGAGGGAAGAGTTTTGAGCAAGAATTCTCTTATATCTCCTGCTTCCACCCCCTCCGGTATTCCGAGGAGCCTCACATTGTTGCGACGGGCTCGATTATTGCTATCTTCTAACTCCTTTTGAAGATTCTGTATCTGGCGCTCAGCCTTATCCAGTTTGCCCAAGCGCGCCTCGTGCGAGTCGAGGACCCCCGCCATGTTGTCCTGCCGTAATGAAAGACTTTCAAGTCGGTCCTGGAGCACTCCAAAGTCTTCTCGCATGGCTCGAAGCGCTTCTCCATTGGACTGCACCAATTCCTTCACGCCACGTATTTCCTCCAAAATCTCCAGGTGCATTGCGGAGTTTTCACGAAATGGGACCATCTTCTGTGGAGAGGACACCTCTGTTTTGGAGCGTTTTCCGTGAGAAAAGGAAGGAGACCCGAAGTCCAAGCGCGCTGGTTTATGGGCCGCCATCCCCCCCGAGGTACCCCGGTCAGCTCGGAGCAAAATAGTAAGTTTGTATAGGTATTAAGTCAGGATTCTAAGTAGGCCTCTCCGGAGCTTCAACGCAAAGCGTCCTACCCGCTGGACATCAGGCTCCGCCCCCCTAACAACTGTTTTTCAAAAGGGGTATATCTAGAGCCCGCTTCGGGCAGCTTCCTCGTCCAGAATCCTAGAGGTACTTTTTTCTTTCCCTGTTTCTGCCATAAACTCCAATTAGCATATTGCTCTTGTACTGACACATTGAGCTCACGTTCCCCAGGTTGAACAGGCCAGAAATCTAAGGCTTGTTGTATAGCTTGTTTAGCCAGTTCAAAAGCCTGCTGCTGCTCATCTCCCCATTCAAACTCATATCTCTTCCTAGTTACTTGTGGGGGAGCCTGAGCTCAAAACCCTAAAATTGACAAACCAGTGACCACAAAAAAGGGAAGGCTAGTGGTGGTTGGTAACATCCTTCTGAGGGGTACAGAGGCATCCATCTACCCAGCAAACATGATGTTCCAGGAGGTGTTCTGTCGTCGCTAGGTGCCAAAATCCTAAATGTTAGAAGAGTGTGCTGAAAACCATCATGTCTACTGACTATTATTGATGCTGCTTGTCCCTGTTGGCACAGATGAAAACTGCCAAGCATCCCATTGAGACTTCATAGCTATTTTTTCTAATTTAGTCTTAAGTGGGCACATTGTAACTTCATTGTGCGTCCCCTAGTCTTTCTACTTTTTGAGGCATAAACAACTGATCTACGTTTACCTATTCCACTCTATTCATTAATTTATACACCTCTCCCCTCAGCTGACTCTTTTCCAAGAGCCCAAACCTTTTAAGCCGCTCCTCATAGGAGTATCTGTCCATCCCCTTTCCCATTTTTGGTGGCTCTTCTCTGTACCTTTTGCAATTCTGCAATATCCTTTTTATGATTTGGTGACCAGAACTGGACACAAGGTGCATTACAGAGACATTAAAACATCAATGATTTTGTTCTCCATTCTTTTCCTTATGATTCCTCGCCCTCTATTTGCCTTCTTGGCTGCTGCTGCACACTGGGTCGAGGATTTCAAAGTGTTATTCACGTTGATGCCGAAATTCTGACAATATTGGCCAAAGACCATCTGATTTCTTGGGAATGAGGAAGTATCTTGCATGAAAGCCTTGGCCTCCTAATGAGTGACTTATTACATTTGATTGTAGAATGATATGAATTTACGTGAGTTGTGGGTATGGAAGGTTCAAGAGATGACGATTGCTTGCAGGGGCATTATAGAAAGCAGTGTGTATTCAGCCCATAATATGGGAAATAAAATTCTAAATCTATAGGCTATAATTGAAGAAGCTGACTTGGATTTAGTGGCCGGTCACAGAGACATGGTTCACAGAAAACCATGACTGGAATATACATTATATAATCTATTTAGGAAGGACAGGGTAGGAAGAAGAGGAGGAGTGGCACTATACAGTATATGTAAACTTTATCTTTATCTTTATCTTTATTTGCACAATTTGATAAACCGCCCAGGCCGAAGCATCAGGGCGGTGTACAATACAAAAATAGGCTACTGAAAATAAAGGTAGGAAAAGAACGCCAAAATCAACAGGATAGGAAAAGGTGGAGAAAAAGATTGAAAGGGGGAAAAGAAGCCCAGGAGGGAGGGGCAGGAGGGTAAAGGGCAGGAGGCGGAAA
>CM066051.1:88466369-88683081 GCA_033557465.1 Ichthyophis bannanicus
GTTATCCAGGGTTGTTCCCTGTTATCTGGCAAATCCATACATGTTATTTGTACTGAGCATTTTGTGCCATGTAAACCGGGCTGATGCCGAATAGTGCGGTATATAAGAGAATGTAAGTAAATAAATAAATAAATAAGACGACTGTTGCAGTGTTCTAATTGTGAATCTCTGTTACTTGTTCAATGTAAACCGTTTCTATGTATTGAGTTGGTATGCTGGTAAAACCCACGCTGAGTTAAAATAGTGTGGTATATAAAACACCAAATAAATAAAGAAACTAAATAAATAAATCTTGTTTGCTATCTTTGGCCAGACTTTGTAAAGCCTTGGAATAAGGACTGGAATGGAAGTAGCATGGTCATTTACATTACAGCAAAACAATTGACTTCAAAAGATTTCACATCCTAATAATTGTGTTTTAAAAGTAAAATCCTCTATTGCTACTCGATTTTGCAAGACTTTGCCTTCCCTAGTGCTTGTTAAATCAATAAGTAATTCTTGTTAAAAGCAACTGAAAGTGGGAATTAAGACTTTTTTTAAACCCATGGTGCAAGCTAAAGTGTTAATTGTACGGGTGTTATATAAGGCTGCGAACCCAGGTACTCCGCCACTAGTGGAAATGGCTGCATTGGTATTATTCTGCTTTAGAAAGTAAAGTAATTTTTTGGAATCACAAACCCCATCTCGCGGGTATTAATAGAAGTTATTGTTCTCCTATTTCTAATTTGAATTTTAGGTGAGGGATTGGCATGATAAATCGTAATCGACTAAGAGTACAAAGCGGCCCCCCTGTGAGTTTACCTGGGAATATATGTATAAGTGGTTATTATCCACAAGAAAATCCCAGGCCATCCTATTGGCAGTTTTACCATTTCTACTATAACCAGCCCTTTGTATATTGTATTATTGCAACTCATAGTTGCTTAGTTATATTTCTACATTTTCTTAGTTGTATTTACATAAAAAAGTATTGTATAAATGTCCAATTAGGCAGTTCCCTTTTGTTATCTTTAGTTGTTGGCATTTCGGTATGTATCCACTCAGGACTACATGTCAGTTTATAACACAGAGCCCACATCGCCTTGGGCCATATTATTGGTGATTATTTGAGTCATATTATCCCAAAGATTGAGAGTAGTGGGACAATCTCTGCAATATTCATATAACATGAGGTGCTGGTTTCTTACATCTTCTGTCATTTGCCAAAAATTGGTCATTTTGTGTAAGGCTATAAAATAGTACAACAAAACTGGAGCTGGTGGTGGGTATTGCAATTAAACTATAGTTAACAGATCCACTGGCAATTATGCTTGTCCGAAAAGGCAAAAGTTAGAAATGTTTTACACCATTCCCGGGCACCCCCCCCTAAATAAGTCCAGACTATTCTGAGGTTTTCTATCGCATTCATTAAAAACGCTTTGGGCAAATGCAACTCGGGTTTGTGTCGTACCACATGCACTCTCCAGAGTAACAGACTCTCCATGTATTCACAGGACCAGGGGCTAGTAATGAGTGCCCATGTCACTACATGGCGTACAAAAGCTTGCTGGAACCGATCCCGGTCCTTGATTGAAGTGTGCTGGTTCGTTGGTTTAGAAGGAGAATCACAGAGTTTAGAGATAACCTATAGTGAAAAGACGTCATTTTATTCTCGCAGGTAACATTTGCTTGCTGGTATATATTCCCATTTTTCTTGTCCGGGTCTCATAATCAGTATTGTGTTATCATTCCCAGTGGCAATAACTTCTGCCTGCTCAGGTGGGTGATTTGGTGATATACTCAAATCCTTGCCCTGGTGGTTTAAGTTATGGGGATCCAAACCCCAGCATCCCCTCTAACTGTTAGAGCGGTGGGGCACTCCCCTTCTTTACTACTCCTCCATAAGTGGGGATGATAAGTAATTGGGGCCACTGTCTCCAGTCTGAATCATTAAAGTTGGATTTACCACTGTTCATCAGGAATAATTTTTATTCTCCTTTGATAATCTGCATCAATCCGCCTCCAAGTATTTATAGTCCTTTAAGGGCTAATCCAGAAGTGAGGAGCAATTAACCCAAAATGCTCAGGGTGGTTAATTGGACTCCTATTCCTGTTTCTATCAATTGCAAATCATAGACCTTAATTCTACTATTCTTGCGAAGCATGTAAATCTAGTGTGCCAGCTGCCTCTGGTTGTTGGGTGGCGCCGATATGGGGCTAGAAGCACGATTTCTTTAATTTCCCAATATAAAAATGGTGTTAGTAGCTACATAAGATATGATTTGTAATGTGGGAGTCAATATCCTCATTAGAGGAGTTTCAGCTTTTGCAACTGGTCTATTGTTAAGAATCTGTAGTGTTTCCCCTAAATTCTTACGCTGTTGTTTGAGCAATCCATTCATTCTTTCTATGGGTCCTAGAGTTTGAGGGTAATAGGATATACGAAACACCCATTCATTGTTATGCTGTCTACTGTAGTCCTGTACAAGTCTTCCTTTGAAACGAGATCCATTATCACTTTGAATCTGTAGAGGGATCCCATAGTATAAAGTGATGAGATCTAAAGTTTTAATGGTGTTAGTCTGAATAGATCTCCTACATGGATAAGCTAATTAAATACCCGGAAATATGTACTCCACAGACGTGCCATACTTACTTGGACATCCCCTACTGGTGGGTAGTTTAGAGGTCCTTATGTAAGCTATTTGCCATGTCTGGCCTGGTAGTTTTCATCGCCCTAAATGGCCATACACTATGTGTGGGGACAGACCCTGTGCTTTATATGCTGCACAAATTGGGAACTTTGCCAAGATAATGGTTCTATGGCATCTAAGGGGATAGGAATTCCCCGTGTGTGTTTGTGCCCAGCGGAAAGTATCTTTTTCACCTAAATGCCCACATTTCTGGTGGGCCCCTTTTGCCATGCCCAGCAAAGTCAGATTTCTTTGGTGTCTGTTTGTGCTTCTGCAATTTTAGCTTGTTCATTCAGTAATAGAATTAAACCATCTGTCTAACGAATCAGTAGCACAGTGAGCGTCCACATGATACACAGTTTACTGTACTTAAAGGCAACATTTCCCAAAGTGTGTTATGACACAATTCCTTTCCCCCAAGTGTTTTGCTGCCAGGTAGGTAGCCATGTGGCTAAGCCATTGGCTACTGACCAGGAATCAGTGTAAAATAATGACAAGTTCCTGGAGTCTCTTGCTTTGAAGCCTGAAATACTGCGTAAAGTACAGCATACTGGCTACTTTTCCCTTCACCTGTAGTTGTCAACATTTTTTTTAGTAGTGGATTGTCAGACACAGCCTACCAGCACCTTTTTATTCCCACATATTTAGCAGATCCATCAGTAAACCAAACATGCTTTCTCTGTTCTAATGTCAACTGTACAAATGGTTGTCGCCCACTTCACTGGAGACTCTTGCTGTTAATTCATGATTTGGCAATTGCGTGATCTCAGTATTCTTAAGAGGGTCTTGAGCTACCCTTTTATGTAAAGTGGCAGTTCCCCCTATAACAATTTTAGCCCTATCCTGAATGTACCATTTCCATTTGATTATGCTTGCTTCTTGTTCATGTCCTATTCTGTGTGTCTTGGGGAGCTCATTACCCACTGCATAATAGGAATTTCTTCCTTAACATAGCAGTGTGCCCTATGGTCACCTGTTCTGTATCCACCAAAGCCCAATAACATTGCTAACAACTGTTTTTTCTTTTTTTTTTAAAACATTTATTTTCATTTTGCAACAAACAAAAGAAACAACATACCAATAGGAGACAAAACAAGTATACAATAAGGAAAAGTAAACCCAGTACCCCCCACCCCAATGCTTCTTCTCTACCCGATTATTCAGGATGTGAGCGCTTCCAATTAACAGTGATTATACATCAAACGATCAAAAGAGTATCTACAATACAGCATGATCATGGAACAGAGATATATACAAAGTTAGACAGTCAGATGAGAGCATTTAGCAAAATGTACATAGTCATTAAGCATCATCCATTGAGACCAATGGAAAGGAGTCTGAATGGAGGAAGCGAAACAGTAGAGGTATTTGTTCATATTTACTGTAAGGACAGACATGATTCCACCATTCATGGCGCTCAAGTGGGAGCTAGTTTTCAGTACAACTTAATTAGGAAAGAACAATGCCAAGCATAAAGTTCGAAAGGAGATAAGCCATTTGTGGGAGAGAGGGGATCCCCGCAACTAGGCGAAGTCCCACTATCCTCCAAGAAAGGGGCTCCTTAGAGTGCAGGATAGACTAAATACGACCCCAGACCCGACGCCAGTGATACTATAGTGCGGAATATTCATGCGTAACATGAAGCAATGAACCAATGGCCGCAGGACGTGTCCAGCAACCCATGCCCTGAATAGTGTTCCAATTATCTAATCTGTGAGGAGTGTAAAAACACCGGTGGGCTAGAAAGAGGAGGTTCTGAGTGAGTGAGGCGGATCGGGAACCCGTGTCCCTCTACTCCGGAGAATGCTCCATTGCTCCGAGGTCCAAGTCACATGTGATTCTCTCTCCCACACTTTCTGCGCTATAGGGGTATCTCTAGGTATAGCAGTACATAAGGTTTAATGACATTGGATGCTACACCCGTTGAACTATCGAGAGATCGGAAAGTCTCCAATCAACCTTAGGTAGGGAATGCCGATGGCGGGAGTATTCTAGTGCTCCGAAGGCAATGCTGAAGTTGCACTGACCAGAGTCGGGAGTCTAAAAATTACATAAAAGTATTAAAGGCACCTAAAGTGTCTAAAAGCATTGGTGGATAGTGGGAGGCTAATGGGAGAGTCATACCAGGGAGAAAGGTAAGAGGAATCGGTTGCAAAGGCCCGCTTCTATATCTAGCCACACAGGTCAACTCGGTACTGGAGCTTCCAACCAACGAGCACCGTGTTTGAGAAGAACAGATTGAGGGAACACTGAGTAAAATCGCCACCAAGTATTAATGGAGCACTAGGAGAGGCCAAGGCCAACTGCGCAATACTTGCATAGTAAACAGGGTTGTCCACATTCGGGGCATAATGCAAATACACGGTGAATTCACTATCTCCAACCTCTAGGTATACACAGGCCCATCTACCCTCCTTGTCAGCGCTAATATCCGGTACTGTAAGCATGCAAATACTTCTTAACCAGAAGGGTTATCCCGTACCATTTGTCAACGGTGGGAGAATAGACAGCTACCATATGAGCTTAGCATTGAGTTGCAGTATTTCAGCAGAGTTAAAATGCGTATCCTGAAGAAACACTAAAACAACAAACTCCTCGCTAAGACAGCTAAGGATATTCTTACCTTTGAGAGGACCATAAAAACCGTTTACGGTGAATGATGAATCATAAGATTTTACATAAGGCCATGCAGAAAATTAACAAATTCTGAGCATGAAAGCACACATAATTTCACTATGTCCCTCAAACTGACTGTATCTAGCTGTACACATGACACAGAAAATAAGCTAATATATACAATGAAGCGCCCCACATTAACAAAGAAAACCGCAGTACGGTAGAGGAGAAGCAAAACCCCAAAAATTACTGGCTACCATGTGTCTGCGGGGAGAAACCCCAGAGAAGGCCGAAATTGAAAAAAACACATAACCTGTAGGACTGTGCGTGCTCCGAATCCGACCGAGGCACATATCATGAAGGGATAGGAGACCAAAAGAACACAAGTCATATGGAGAAAGAAAGAAAGTCCAGGCTATTTCTGTGCTTGGCTATGATCGCCACATCGGGCCCTTCAAAATGGCGGACAGAGCCGGCAGATAAGAGTCCAGGACTCGGGATTAGCGCATCTGCTCTGCTTCTTTAGAGTCTAAAAACGTTGATAGTAGATCAGGATCTTCGACGTCCTAGTTTGGTCGTGGAGAGTCACTCGGAGCTTTGCCGGATACAACAGGCCAAAGTGAGCCTGTAGCTGTTGAAGTCGAGGGCGAAAAGCAAGGAGTTTTCTTCCGACGGTCAAAACGGTAGGCTTTGCCAAATCAGGAAAGAAGGAGATCTTTACGACCTTCAAATTCCAAATGATGATTCGCTCGGGCAACATGTAAAATTTGTTCCACTTGTTGATAGCGTAGCAAGCTGAAGATAATAGGCCGGGGGGTCGTACGGTTGGGCGCCATGTGGGCAGGAACACGGTGTGCTCGATCGATTTCCAGTTTCTCTGTGAAAAGTAATCTTCAGCAAGGAGGGAAGAGTTTTGAGCAAGAATTCTCTTATATCTCCTGCTTCCACCCCCTCCGGTATTCCGAGGAGCCTCACATTGTTGCGACGGGCTCGATTATTGCTATCTTCTAACTCCTTTTGAAGATTCTGTATCTGGCGCTCAGCCTTATCCAGTTTGCCCAAGCGCGCCTCGTGCGAGTCGAGGACCCCCGCCATGTTGTCCTGCCGTAATGAAAGACTTTCAAGTCGGTCCTGGAGCACTCCAAAGTCTTCTCGCATGGCTCGAAGCGCTTCTCCATTGGACTGCACCAATTCCTTCACGCCACGTATTTCCTCCAAAATCTCCAGGTGCATTGCGGAGTGTTCACGAAATGGGACCATCTTCTGTGGAGAGGACACCTCTGTTTTGGAGCGTTTTCCGTGTGAAAAGGAAGGAGACCCGAAGTCCAAGCGCGCTGGTTTATGGGCCGCCATCCCCCCCGAGGTACCCCGGTCAGCTCGGAGCAAAATAGTAAGTTTGTATAGGTATTAAGTCAGGATTCTAAGTAGGCCTCTCCGGAGCTTCAACGCAAAGCGTCCTACCCGCTGGACATCAGGCTCCGCCCCCCTAACAACTGTTTTCCAAAAGGGGTATATCTAGACCCCGCTTTGGGCAGCTTCCTTATCCTGAATCCTAGAGGTACTTTTTTCTTTCCCTGTTTCTGCCATAAACTCCAATTAGCATATTGCTCTTGTACTGAAACATTGAGCTCATGTTCCCCAGGTTGAACAGGCCATAAATCTAAGGCTTGTTGTATAGCTTGTTTAGCCAGTTCAAAAGCCTACTGCTGCGCATCTCCCCATTCAAACTCCTATCTCTTCCTAGTTACTTGTGGGGGAGCCAGAGCTCAAAACCTTAAAATTGACAAACCAGTGACCACAAAAAAGGGAAGGCTAGTGGTGGTTGGTAACATCCTTCTGAGGGGTACAGAGGCATCCATCTACCCAGCAAACATGATGTTCCAGGAGGTGTTCTGTCTGCTAGGTGCCAAAATCCTAAATGTTAGAAGAGTGTGCTGAAAACCATCATGTCTACTGACTATTATCTGATGCTGCTTGTCCCTGTTGGCACAGATGAAACTGCCAAGCATCCCATTGAGACTTCATAGCTATTTTTTCTAATTTAGTCTTAAGTGGGCACATTGTAACTTCATTGTGCGTCCCCTAGTCTTTCTACTTTTTGAGGCATAAACAACTGATCTACGTTTACCTATTCCACTCTATTCATTAATTTATACACCTCTCCCCTCAGCTGACTCTTTTCCAAGAGCCCTAACCTTTTAAGCCGCTCCTCATAGGAGTATCTGTCCATCCCCTTTCCCATTTTGGTGGCTCTTCTCTGTACCTTTTGCAATTCTGCAATATCCTTTTTATGATTTGGTGACCAGAACTGGACACAAGGTGCATTACAGAGACATTAAAACATCAATGATTTTGTTCTCCATTCTTTTCCTTATGATTCCTCGCCCTCTATTTGCCTTCTTGGCTGCTGCTGCACACTGGGTCGAGGATTTCAAAGTGTTATTCACGTTGATGCCGAAATTCTGACAATATTGGCCAAAGACCATCTGATTTCTTGGGAATGAGGAAGTATCTTGCATGAAAGCCTTGGCCTCCTAATGAGTGACTTATTACATTTGATTGTAGAATGATATGAATTTACGTGAGTTGTGGGTATGGAAGGTTCAAGAGATGAGGACGATTGCTTGCAGGGGCATTATAGAAAGCAGTGTGTATTCATGCCCATAATATGGGAAATAAAATTCTAAATCTATAGGCTATAATTGAAGAAGCTGACTTGGATTTAGTGGCGGTCACAGAGACATGGTTCACAGAAAACCATGACTGGAATATAATTATATAATCTATTTAGGAAGGACAGGGTAGGAAGAAGAGGAGGAGTGGCACTATACAGTATATGTAAACTTTATCTTTATCTTTATCTTTATTTGCACAATTTGATAAACCGCCCAGGCCGAAGCATCAGGGCGGTGTACAATACAAAAATAGGCTACTGAAAATAAAGGTAGAAAAGAACGCCAAAATCAACAGGATAGGAAAAGGTGGAGAAAAAGATTGAAAGGGGGAAAAGAGCCCAGGAGGGGCAGGAGGGTAAAGGGCAGGAGGCGGAAAGAGGAAAAGGAAAATGGAAGTGGAACAGACAAAGGAGGGGATGTTCATGGAGGGTGGGGGGGACAACCAGAGGACGAGGCACCATCGTTGGAAGAAGGAAGATCAAAGGCTTGACAGAAGAGATGTTGTTTTAATGAGAGTTTTACAGCGGGAATAGGAAAGTTCCAAACGAAGACAGGAGGGGAGTGAATTCCATAGAGCTGGACCTAAAAAGAAGAAAGCTGAATGTTGGGTGAGCTCTAAGTGGGCTTGAGTGGGGGAAGGGAGGAAAAGGCGGTTGCCGAAAGAAGAACGGAGAAGGCGAGGCGAGGGTTGGAGATGAATGATGTCTGACAGGTATTGGGGAGTGCTGGAATGAAGGGCTTTGTGTGTGAAGATGAGAACCTTGAAGACGAAGCGGAAACCTAACCGGGAGCCAGTGCAGGGCAAGGAGGGAGGGGGACACATGGGAACGGGCAGGGGAACCGGTAATGAGGTCCGAGCGGCAGCAGCATTCTGTATTAATTGAAGGCGGTGAAGCTGAAAAGAGGCAGCCTGCGTAGACTACATTTCAATACTCTCACCGGGTCATGTCTAAGGCCAGGACAAGGGTGACACCGGAGGCAGGGGGAGTGATGATTGAACAGCCCGAATCTTACGTAAATGGAAAAACGAAGTACGGATGACAGAAGAGATGTGTTGTTGAAAGGAGAGAGATGAGTCCAGGGTGACGCCCAAATAACGAAGGGTAGGAACCAGAGGAATTGGAAGGGAAGACATTACAGGGGACAGGCATGGAGAGGAGAGACCGAAGGAGAACCAGATTGCGGAAGACTTAGCGGGATTAGCGTGTAGGAAGTTAGAGTCGAACCATGAGGTGATGGAGGACAGGCAGCGGTTAAGTGGAGTCAGATCAGGAGTGGAGGAGGGGGTATGGTGAATCAGCAAGATATCGTCAGCGTAAATATAGAAGGATATGCCGGACTGTTGGATAAGTAGAGCAAGTGGGGCGAGAAAAGCATTGAAGAGCAGGGGGGCAAGAATAGATCCCTGAGGGACACCGCAAACTGAAAGGGAGGGAGTGGAGGCGGAGTGATGGGAGTGCACGGAGAAGGTGCGGAAGGACAGAAAGGAACGAAACCATTGTAAGTAATATTAAAGTAACAGAATTGCAGGGCTTATGAGGTCAGGAGGAGGTGCTGTGAGTTAATCTGGAAAGACAGAATGGAGCATTCATTGACCATGGTGTGATATAGTCTTTGATGGCATAAACTTTGTCTAAGGAGCTCCCACATTGCAGGAGGGCCTGGGCAGGAAGGGGGTCCACACAGCGGGGTAGCACTTACTTTAGCTTGTTTGCCACGCTGCCTCTGCTCCAAGTCCGGCGGCTGTCACCTTCTGGGCCGAGGTTGTGCCGTGTGGCTGTTATCATATGACTTCAGCCCGGGAGGTGACAGCTGCCAGACCTGAAGCAGAGGAAGTGCGACAAACAAGTTAAAATAAGTTTCTCACGTGGTGGTGGGGAGGCACCGCTACCGCCACGACAATGGTGGTCCCTCATCAGAAGTTACGCCACTGACTGACTTCCTTGACAGGCAGAAGATATGAACAGATTTAATTGAACACATTCACCACATTGCTATGAAGGGAGAAGTGTTATTGACAGGTAATTTCGATATTCCAGATATTGACTGGGACGTCCCAACTGTGGTGTTGTCTAGAAGTACAGAGATCCTGTAGATCAGGCGCCTTCTCTGACTCTTTTCAAATCTGGGCTGAAAACTCACCTTTTCACTGCTGCTTTTGGATCTTGACTCACCTGATCTCCTTTGTTTATGTTTTATGTTTATGTTTTATTTCATTTGATAAAAACCGCCTTTCAATGGCAAGCAAAGCGGTGTACAATAAAACCAAATTTAAAAGAAGGCCGAAGCCAATGAAGTGGAAAAGAATTACAATTTCTTGATAGAAAAGCAATAAAAACAAGAGAGACAAGACCAGAACATAAATGAGAGCAAGACACGAGGAAAGCAGAGGATAGGGCAAGTGGGATTCACACGAAAGGGGAGGGGACATCAAACGCCAGGGAAAAGAGGTGGGTTTTCAAGTTTTGTTTGAATGTAGAGTGATGAGGTTCCAGGCGGAGTGAAGAGGGAAGGGAATTCCAGAGGGTGGGGCCAGCAAAAAAGAAAGCAGAGGAATGAGTAGATTGTAAGTGGGCGCGGGAAGGGGAGGGAAGGGTGAGGCGGTTAAGGTGGAAGGAGCGAGGGGTGTACCTAGGAGAGTGGAAAGAAAGAAGGTCTGTTAAGTATTGAGGGGTGCCTGTATGGAGAGCTTTATGAACCACGGTGAGAAGCTTGAAATGAGCACGGTGGGGAAGGGGTAACCAATGAAGACAAAATAGTAGGGGTGTTATGTGATCACGGGGGGAAGAATGGGTGACAAGACGAGCAGCAGTGTTCTGAATCCGCTGTAACCGGGACTGTTGGGATTTAGAAAGGCTGACGAAGATTGAGTTCGCGAAATCCACCCGTGACATAACAAAAGATAGCAACAAAGTGGTGAGAGCTGATGGAGATAAGAAAGGGCGGACTGCACGGATTTGTCGGAGGAAGAAAAAGGAGGATTTGGTGACATGTGAAATGTGAGCATGGAAAGATAAGTCAGAATCAAAGTGAACCGCAAGATAACGAAAGGAGGATACTAGGGGAACAGGAGAGCCAGAGAAAGAGGGGGCCAGTGTGGGGGGTGGATTGTTGTGAGAAAACCAGATAGCAATAGTCTTAGTGAGATTAAGGTGAAGGTAATTAAGTGTCAACCAATCGGCCACAGTGGAGAGACAGGAGTTTAACGCGGAGAGGTCTGGACAGGATGGGGAAGTGTGATGAAGCAGAACAATGTCGTCAGCATAGAGAAAGGCAGATATTCCGGACTGTTGGATTAAGAGGGCTAAGAAGGCCAAAAAAAGGTTGAAGAGAAGGGGAGCCAGGACGGAACCCTGAGGAACCCCACAGGGAACAGGGAAGGAGTCCGAGGGAGGGGCAGAGGAGGAAGGTGACAGGACTGCTCAAGATCGAGAGGAAAGGAAGGAGTGGAACCAGCGGTGAACAGTACTACTGAGACCCGCTTCCCGTAAGCGAAGAAGAAGGAGGGAGTGGTCCACTAAATCAAATGCAGCAGAAAGATCAAGTGCAACCGCCACCGAGATGTCACCACGATCATGAGCTACATGCAGTGCATTAGTAAAGGCAAGGAGAATAGTTTCGACACTGTGACCCTGACGGAAACCCAATTGACGAGGGTGAAGAAAATTAGTGGAATCAAGGTGATGTGAAAGTTGTGCAAAGACAAATTTCTCTAAGAGCTTCGAGAGAAAGGGAAGGTTAGAAACAGGATGGTAGTGGGCGGGAACCAAGGGATCAAGTGAAGGGTTTTTAAGGAGGGGGCGAATTAAGGCGTGTTTCCAGGAGCGGGGGAAGGACCCTGTAGAAAGACTGGAGTTAAACATAGAAAGAATATGGGGAAGGAGACCTAGTGAGGATTCCAGGAGCCAAGAGGAAGGAATGGGGTCTAGAGAGCAGAAGGTCTTCTTTGAGGAGGAAATGAGATAGTGAAGTTCGGGGGGAGTGATCAACGAGAAGGACGCCCAACAGTGGGAAGTTTGAGAGATGGGCAGGGGGAAGGCAGTGGGGGGAGGAGAGAGAATCGGAGCAGGGCAGGAAGGTAAAGATGCTCTCAAAGAAGAGATCTTATTGCTGAAACAGGCAGCTAGAAGGGAAGGCTGAGGAGAGGGAGGGACTGGTGGAGCTGAGGCTGGGGAGTGAAGGGAGGTAAGAGACCGAAGGGTGGAATAAAGGTGCCGAGTCTGATTTGGTGCATTCAGAATGGCATTGGAGAAATAAGTGCGTTTAGCGAGATGGACGGAAGAGCGGTAGTAGGAGTAACTGGATTTAAAGAATGCAAGTGAGGTGGGTGAGGGACTCTTATGCCACAGTCGCTCTGCTCTGCGAAGCTGAGTGTGTAGGAGCTGGAGACCCCCATGGTACCAGGGATGCATGGGGCGACGGCGGGACGGTTGAGGACGCAAAGGGGCAATATGGTCAAGAGCAGTCGAGAGGGCTGATGACCAAAGAGCAGCTTGAGAGTTGGGAGAGAGAAGGGGAAAGTCAGAAGGTAGAAGCTTGGTTGCTGTAGGAAATTGGTGGATAGTGCGAGATGAGAGGGCAAGGGAGAGCCGCGGAGGAGGGGGGGTAGAGGGGAGAGAAGGAGAGGAGGAGGAGGAATGAGACCCCCGTGAATGAGAACACGAGACAGAGAGGCAGACATGGTCTGTCCAAGGGAGAGGCGTAGAGGAAAGATTAAAAAGTGTAAGAGAGGAAGAGGATGATGTTAGGAATAGGTCCAGGGTGTGCCCGGCCTGATGGGTGGGGAAAGGAACATGCTGCACAAGGGATAGATCCTGTAGGAGAGAAATAAAAGAGAGATCCCTAGTGGAAGTGGGCGAGTCCAAGTGTAAGTTGAAATCCCCGGCAATGAGTAGATGGGGAAAAGCAAGAGAAAGATCAGTGATAGTCAAAAGAAGGAAATCCCAAAGCTCAGGGCGAAGGGCAGGGGGGGATTAGATAAGGAGCACATGCATAGGGGGAGAAGTGTAAAGGTGGAGCAGAAGGGCTTCTGGGTAGTGGAGCGATGGGGGAAAGAGCTGAGTAAAGGAGAGGGTGGGCCGTATCAGAGCAGCCACACCGCCACCAGGTTTGCTTAGACGTGGAGTGGAGACTGCAGAAAAACCGGGGGGAAGACAGCGGGCGAGAAGGGCATCCTCCCCATCCCGAAGCCATGTCTCAGTCAGAAGAAGAAGGTCAAAAGAGGACCTAAGGACAAGATCCTGGATAAGGAGAGTTTTGCTGCGCAGAGACCGACAGTTGACTAAGCCGAAAGAGAGGGGAGACTTAGAGGAGGTAGATGGTAAAGAAGACAAGAACAGAGAGGCAGAAATTAAGCAAGGACGCAGATTAGAGGGACACCGAAAGCGTGTGCGAGGCAACTTTTCAGGACGTCTGCCCCAGAGCACAGGTATAGCTTCCATAGGGCAGAGAGGAAGGGAGGGAACAGGAATATAAGGACAGGACAGGAGACCTGCCGGAAGTGAATGAGAGGAGACTCTGGGAGGTAGTCCGGGCAGGCTAAGAGAAGAGGCTTCCCCAGGTAATGAGGGGGCGCAAAGACAGAAAAGTAGCAAAGACTGAAGTAATGCTGCAAAAATGCAGCCGCCGCAGCCGGAGCGGCCCCAAGGAGCGCATCTAAGGAGCACGTTGTGCTCCTTAGGTGCGCTCCTTCGGTGCGCGCCCAGGTTTGTGTTTCCTTACCATCCCCCCTAAATGTATCCCATGTCTACAGCTATTGTGTTGTCTGTCTTGACTAGATTGTAAGCTCTGATGAACAGGAACCGGTAAGGGTATATTTGAAGAGCAGCAATACTATGTATGTACTATGAAAGTCGAAGTCTTGTCATCTGAGCTTCTAAAGAAAGCTTAGGTTTGATCTCCTCTAGTACAGACTGGTTTGTTCTTCAGGCAGTCCATGGTATACACAGTATTCGCCGCCAGCACCATAATTCAAAGGCATCAATTTTTTTCCTGTCTATCTTTTTCACTGTCCAGCTTTCACATCCATATGATGTTATTGAAAATACCATGGCTTGAACAAGTCGAATCTTTGTATGGAGAGAGACATCTCTGCTCTTGAGAATCTTATCTAGGTCTTTCATAGCCATTCTGCCAAGAGCAATGCGTCGTCTGATTTCTTGACTGCTTGTTGCTTCTTTATTGATAGTTGATCCAAGTAGGTTAAAGTTATTCACGATTTCAATTTCTTCACCTTCTACGATGAACCTGTTGATTATGCCAGCTGTCATGATCTTTGTCTTCTTTACATTAAGGTGCAGGCCCATTTTGAGACTATGTTCTTTGATTGTGAGAAGCAAATGTTTCAGATCATCTTCACTTTCCGCCAGTAATGTGGTATCATCAGCATAGCGAAGGTTGTTGATGAGTCTTCCACCAATCTTCACACCTCTCTTATCTTCATACAATCCTGCTTCTCTGATGATTTGTTCTGCATATAAATTAAACAGGTAGGGGGAAAGTATGCAGCCTTGTCTTACACCTTTGCTTATTTTAAACCATTCTGTTTCTCCTTGTTCCATTCGAACTGTTGCTTCTTGATCAATGTACAGATTGTGCAAGAGAACGATCAGGTGTTTCTGGTATAACCCCAGGCTTCTTAATGTGGCCCAGAGTTTTCTCATGGTTTACACAGTCAAAAGCTTTGCTATAGTCGATAAAGCACAAATAGATATCCTTTTGGTATTCTTTAGTCTTTTCAAGGATCCATCTCACATCCGCAATGATGTCTCTCGTTCCTTGCCCTTTTCTGAACCCTGCTTGCACTTCAGGTAGTTCTCGTTCCAGGTATGATTGTAGTCTCTTTTGAATAATCTTCAGTAGAATTTTGCTGGCATGTGGGATCAGAGCGATTGTGCGATAATTTCCACAGTCAGTTGGATCACCTTTATTTAATACTGGTATAAACACAGATCTTTTCCAGTCAGTAGGCCATGATGCTGTCTTCCATATTTCTTGGCAGAGCCTTGTAAGTATGGTAACAGCTGCATCAGATTGCTGTAATACCTCTATGGGAATGCAATCAATGCCTGGTGCTTTGTTCTTTGATAAGACTTTCAATGCTGCTTCAACTTCTTCTTTCATCACCAATGGTTCCAGATCATAAGGTACAGGTTGAAACGGCTGTTGGTCCACTTGATCTTTATCATATAAAAACTCTGTATAGTCCTTCCATCTTTTGTTGATCTTCTCAGCATCATTCAACATAGAACCTTGAGCATCTTGTAACATTCCAATTCGAGGCTGGAACTTTTTCTTTAACTCTCGTAGCTTTAGGAAAGCTGATCTTGTTCTTCCTCTAATAGTTTCTGCTTCTATTTCCTTGCATGCGTCATTGTAGTACTTTTCCTTGTCCTGTCTTGCTGCACGTTGGAAATCTCTGTTGAGTTTTGTGATTGTCTTTCTTTCTCCTCTGGCTTTAGCTTCTCTGCGTTTCTGGGCAATTTTCAGAGTTTCTTCCGTCATCCATTTTGGCCGTTTTTTATTTTTTTACCTTTTGCAGAGACTTCCTCGCTTTCTTCCAACACAACCTTCTTGATGTCATTCCATAACTCTTCTGGAACTCTATCATTTGTATCTAAAGCAGCAAATCGATTTTGCAGGCAGTCTTTAAATTCCAGTGGTATATTCTCAAGGTCATATTTTGCTGCATTCATGAGTGGTTTGCTCTTTTTCAGCTTTAGCTTGAGTTTGCATACTAGTAGTTGATGATCTGTACCGCAGTCAGCTCCAGGTTTTGTCTTTGTTGATGTTATAGAGCTTTTCCATTGTTGACTTCCACAGATGTAGTCAATTTGATTTTTATACAATCCATTGGGTGAAGTCCATGTGTACAGTCTCCGCTTGTGTTGCCTGGAAGAAGGTGTTTGAGATGAATAGATCGTTGGTCTTGCAGAATTCTATCAGTCTTTCTCCAGCTTCATTTCTGTTGCCAAGTCCATATTTTCCAACTACTTTGTCTTCTTTGTTGCCAACCTTTGCGTTCCAATCACCCATGACTATCAGGATATCCTGTTTGCATGTTCTGTCAATTTCAGCTTGTACTTGTTCATAGAACTCTTCAATTTCATTCTCTTCTGCAGCTGATGTTGGGGCATATACTTGAATTATAGTTGTGTTGATAGGCATTCCTCGTAGACGAATAGAGATTAAGCGTTCGCTAACTGCATTGTATTTCATTACAGTTCTTGCAAGTTGTTTCTTTATTATAAATGCAACACCATTTCTTCTTTGTCTTTCATTTCCAGCATAGTAGACCATGTGATCATCTGATGCAAAGTGCCCGATGCCAGTCCATTTCAGTTCACTGACACCCAACAGATCAAGTTGTACACGTTCCATTTCATTCTTGACCACCTCCAACTTCCCTTGGTTCATGCTTCGTACGTTCCATGTTCCAATGTGTAAGACATCTTTACAGCTTCTGACTCTCATTTCATGCGCAGCTACATCAGCAGTCAGACGTCCCGAGGGCTTTGATCCAATCACATCATAAATGCTGGCTTTACTCTGAAAAGTCTTCAGCTCTTCCCCAGTAGCTAGTTGAGTGCCTTCCAACCTGGGGGTCTCATCTTCCAGCACTACATAAGATAAGATAAGATCACTAGATAAGATTCTCAAGAGCAGAGATGTCTCTCTCCATACAAAGATTCAACTTGTTCAAGCCATGGTATTTTCAATAACATCATATGGATGTGAAAGCTGGACAGTGAAAAAGATAGACAGGAAAAAAATTGATGCCTTTGAATTATGGTGCTGGTGGCGAATACTGTGTATACCATGGACTGCCCGAAGAACAATCCAGTCTGTACTAGAGGAGATCAAACCTAAGCTTTCTTTAGAAGCTCAGATGACAAGACTTCGACTTTCATACTTTGGACACATCATGCGGAGAGCGAGATCATTAGAGAAAGACATCATGCTTGGCAAGACAGAAAGTCAGCGCAAAAGAGGAAGGCCAGCAATGAGATGGATCGATACAATAACAGCAGCTACGGGTACCAGTCTGTCAACAATGAGCCGCCTGACTGAAGATCGAACACAATTTAGGATAGCTATCCAGAGGGTCGCCATGAGTCGACTCCGACTCGACGGCACTTAACAACAACAACAAAGACAGAAAAGTAGCAAAGACTGAAGTAATGCTGCAAAAATGCAGCCGCCGCAGCCGGAGCGGCCCCAAGGAGCGCACCTAAGGAGCATGTTGTGCTCCTTAGGTTCGCTCCTTCGGTGCGCACCCAGGTTTGTGTTTCCTTACCATCCCCCCAAAATGTATCCCATGTCTACAGCTATTGCGTTGTCTGTCTTGACTAGATTGTAAGCTCTGATGAACAGGAACCGGTAAGGGTATATTTGAAGAGCAGCAATATTATTGTTAGGAAAGTAAATACATGTAAAAGGAAAAGGAGGCTATTATGTGTCTCAAAAGAAGTAGCTGAAAAGGTGAGAAAAGAAGAGTTTAGTCTTCATAAAATACAAGAGATCACAAAGAGGAAAATGAACAACTGTATTTGGGAAAGTAGTCAGGAGAGCTAAAATGGAACTGGAAGAAAAAATAGCCAATGCAGTAAAATAGGGGAACAAGACATTTTGTAGATTTATTAATGATAGGAGGACTGAGTGGCAGGTGACAAGGTATGTTACTAGTCTTGTGCTACAGGGATCAGTCCTTTGTCTGATTATTTTTGGCATTTTTGTAAATGATATTGCAGAAGATCTGTCGGGTAAAGTTTGATTTGTTTGGGATGATACCAAAATCTACAATAGGGTAAACATCCAAGAAAGTATAGATAATGAGTAGGGACTGAGCAAAGAAGAATGGTTGATAGTTTGACAGCTGAGATTTAATGCTAAAAAATGCAGAGTTATGTATTTGGTCTGAAAAATCCAAGGGAGCGGTACAGTATAAGGGGAGAAGAACATATGTCCATGAAAGAAGCGTGGGCTCTGAGAGAGAGGAATGGAGTGTAGAACTTATTAATTCTCATAGACGGGAGACTGGCTAGGCCGTATGGTCTGACCTGCTGTCATTTTCCTATGTTTCTATTATTGCTTGGGGGTGGGGGGAAGGGGGATAGAAGAGGGGAGGATGTTCAAAATAGTTCAGCGGGTTAGTATTTCGCGCTGCTGAACATCCTTTCCTGCCTTGTTTGACTGCATCGGTGCAGGGCAGAGGGAGAGCGGCAACCACAGTTAACCATGTAGCAGCCATATTCAGCTGCTGGTCTGTTAACTTTAACCAGCTAGAGTTAGGCCAAAAAAAGCTGGTGTAGCTCTCGCCAGTTTAGCTATCTGGCCTTCGGCTGACTATTGCTATTTGGGCATACTGGATATTGAATGTTGTTGGCTGGTTATGGCCCCGGCATTGAATATCCAGGTTTAAATTAAAGCACAATGGTCAGCTGCTTTAGGTGCTGGACACCGCCAATGAACTGACCCTTCCTGGACGTATGGCACTTACATATGTAGGTACAGAGGCTTATCTGCGCAGGGAGGCTGTAAATATATCACCAGTATGTATATGTGCTGGAACGTACACGTCCAAACCCCCGAGTGATGCCGCATGTTCTCTCTATGCGTTCCTTTTTAACATGGCTGTTCCCGCTGAATGTGCGCCAGTCTACCCTATGTATTTTACAAAAAGCTCCATGTACAGTGAGATTATCCACATCCTAGTGTCACTCAAAGCCCTATGCAACAGTGGACTTCACATCTAGGCAAAGAAATTGCAGCCTAAATTTCAGATCATATGGATAGTGACCAGCATTGAATACTGAGGTCAGCACCGGCACTGCCCATATAACAGCAATACTGAACACTGCTAGGTGCAGAGGTATGCAAACTGCTTCTATGCTGTCCCAAGTTATCCGCCTAACTATCTGTATTGCAACACTCAATATCTTCCTTAAAGGGATGGAGAAATTTCACTTAATTTCCTTTCCTGGAATCCTGCTAGACCAGTTCTGACAAGTGGGTTGAGTCCCTCTTCCAGCTCCATCTTTCTGGAACTCTCTCCCTGCCCCAATCCGTGCCATCTCCAACCAAGGTAGAATTGTGGTCCTTGATTCTGTGAACAAGGTTGTCTGACATGCTGTCCTGATAAAGCTGGCTGAAAGGTAGGTGGGAGCATGGTGGGAGCTGGACTGCTCTAGCAGGATGAACACAGTAAGGAGCAGTGCTCTCGCAATACCATCCAAGGAACACAAAGAGCGAGAGAGCTTTGGAAAAAGCGGTATAGAAATAAACATAAATAAATAAATAAATAAATAAATAAATATGGATGATCAGTAGACGTTTATTCTCAGGGGTCCCTTGAGAATAAACGTCTACTGATCATCCATATTCATCTCGTCTCTCGCTCTTTGTGTTCCCTGCTCTAGCAGGATTCCAGGAAAGGAAATAATGGTAAGTGAAACTTCTCCTTCCAATTCATCCTGCTAGACCAGTCCAGACAACTGGGAAGTACCCAAGCTATGCCAACTCAGAGTGGGCAGAGACAGCAGCTGCCCCCACGCTGGCCCCAAAATACGCTGCATCTCAGGCTTGGAGATCGAGGTGATAGTGTTGCACAAAGGTGGATAGAGAGGACCAGGTGGCTGTCCAAAAAATGTCTAGGGGGACGACCTGTGAGTGTTAGGCCCATGATGTCGCCTGAGCCCATGTGGGGTGCGCCCAAAGGCCCAGGGGCACTGGCTTTCCTTGTAGGATGTAAGCAGACTCAATGGTTCTGCACAGCCAGCGGGTAGTTGTGGCCTTGGAGGTTGCAAAGCCCCTGCGAGGCTCTGCAAAGGGGATGGAAAGGTAACCTGACTTTTGAAAAGAATTTGTGGCTTTCAGGTAGTGCCATAAAACCCCGCTGAGGTCGACTGAGCAAAGCCCCTTCTCGGGGTCCTGACATTGTTCTTTGGGAAAAGCAGGGAGTGAAATAGTCTGGTTGACATGAAAGGATGTAAGCACTTTTGGTAGGAAGGACGAAACTACCCACAGGGACACTCCTTCCAGAGAGAAGGAGAGAAAGGGATCCGAACAGAAGAGGGCTAGTAGTTCGGAGATCCTCTTGGCCAAGGTAATGGCAACTATGAAGGCAGTTTTGAGGGAGAAGTCCAGGAGGGCGATCCACCTAATGGGTTCGAATGGTGACCGCACAAGACACCTGAGGACCAAGGAGAGATCTCAGGAAGGGACTACCAGGAAGCCTGCCGGTTTCGCCTCCATGCTGACTCTGCTTTGCAGAACTGAGGCAAAGGGAGAGTGTTTCCCATCAGGATTTCCTGTTTTCCATCAGCACCGTGGGCTCAGCTTTAACAGAGCTGCAGTTAAGTGAAACACTCTCCTTTCACTGCGGCTCGGTAAAACTGAGCCGGGGTGGAGGGGAAACCGACAGGCTCTCCGGGGGGCAGCCACGTGGCTCCTTATTCTGCTGCTGCCGCCACTGGAGCAGCAGCAGCTGCTTCTTACACCGGAGAGTTTTTTTAAATTTTTATTTTGAAGGCCGAGTGAGGCAGTCTTTTTGCCACCTGAGGCTACCGCCTCACTCGGCCTCATTATAGAGCTGCCCCTGAGTGAGGATGATCCAAACAAGAATTAAGCACCTATTAGCACTCCTTGTGGCCTTGGTCAAGTCACTTAACTCTCCATTGCCTCAGAAGAAAGGCCTGGCAACCTACTTCCAGTCACACTACCAAGAAAACCCAGGAGCTGCTGGGTCGCCAGGAGTCAGCACTGACTTGAAGGCACAAATTGCATTTCATGCTGTCTTTAAAGAATAGGCCTGTGGAGGGTAATTTTATAAGGTGGTGCCTAGTTAACAGAGGCATCAGGTGCTTATTTTAAACCTATTTTGTGAAGGCAAATAGGGGCCTACTTGACTTTATAAAATACTAGAATAAGTATGAAACACATGCACATGTAGACACTTGCTGTTTGCATTTATGTACATAGATTGAGGTATAAACTCTGTCTGCGCATCTCCCACCTAAACTCCACTACTGAGCATGCCCACCGTGAAGTGTGTGCCATCTAACCAACTTGCGGTATTTTTACATGGATCAATTTTTTATGAGGTCATTTGAATGCATGTGTCCACTTCCATGTGTTAATCACTGAAACGCCAACATTTATGCGTATTCCTAGCACCTAAGTGCCATAAAGCCAATGCTGGCGCCTGGAGACCCCTGGGTTATCCTAGCAAAGTATGACTGGAAGTAAATTGCCAAGCCTTTTCTTCCAAGGCAATGGAGGGTAAAGTGACTTGCTCAAGATCACAAGGAGTTCCAGTGGAAATCAACCCTGATCGCTTGGGTACTAGTCTGTTGCTCTAACTATTAAGCTGCTCCTCCATGTCACTTCATACTCCAGCTAAACATAGACGCCTCTTATAACATTTCCCCACTGTAGAAATAATCCTCTAACCAGCTGGCAACTAATACAACACCTCCTTTTTCTACTGGACATGCCATTCCTCTGGCTGTAGCCATCTCTTTATTATTGTGTTTTTGCAATCTGGGGATCATCGGATATGAGAACCCCGAACTCCCTCTCCTCGTTGGTGCCCTCTGGATACTGCTCCCTTGGATTTCTGCACCCCAGACACTGCAGACATGACTCTATGCTTTTTTTTTCCTTTTGATTCTTAGCTACTGTCACAGCCCCTCCTAGTGGCAGCGTGCAGAAAGGAGAGGGCGGACACTTATTGTTGGTTGAAGAAGGAAAAACTTTTCTAGACCAGGTGCATCATGGCCTTTGTAGTCCCACTTCATAAAGAAATAGTTGTGAGGTTTGTGCAGGGTTAAACTTAAATGGGTTTTATTCCCTTTGTTGTGCAAAGATTCTCCAGGAAGACAAAAACAGAATGTACCTTACTTCAGGGTTTATGCCAAAATATTTACAAAGTCAGTAACTGTTACAGGCGCTTCACAATTCTTTGCGTTCAAACAGGTTTTCAACACCAAGAGGAAAAACAAACACAAAACTCCTTCTTTCAGCTTAACAAAAGCAAAAAGATATGTTAAAGCATGTCCTGCCGGTTACAATTCTGTGAGAGACTCTAGACTCCTGGAAACACAGAATGAGCAGTCCATCGGGTGCTCTAACTGCAACGGCTCTGGCTCTATCACCTCTATTTGCATAGGTTCCTGCTCAGCCGTGTAGTCAGCTAGTCCTGAGCTTTCCCTGGATAAGGCAGGTTGTAGTTCAATAGATCTTTCCAATATTCCCCAGCCTCGCTGGTCTTGGTTTGGCAAATAACTGCTATGGCTTTTTACTATGCCTCTCTGTAAAGGTTTCACAAGCCCTTCCCGGCTTTGTTTCCTATCAGTATGGCTCTCTGGGTTATAAGCTTTTCTAGGAGCTGGCTCACATCTTGGAAAGGAAATATAACTGTACCTTGGATCTTTGAGACATGCTCTGCTGGTATTTGCTCTACCTGGCAGTGTCCTTCTATCAGCGTCTTCCCTGAAGACTGGCTCCTGGAGCTTTCTGGAACGGGCTTGTCCTCCCTGGAACTTAGCTGTTCCTTGTAAGTACTCCAAGCTTCTCTGCCTTTCAGTATGTGAGGTTCCTCTCTCAGGTCCTCTCTGAACTCGAGATCCTCTCCCAGCTCGTAGTCCTCTCTCAGTTCCTCTCTGAACTCGAGATCCTCTCTCAGCTCCTAGTCCTCTCTCAGTTCCTCTCTGAACTCGAGATCCTCTCTCAGCTCGTAGTCCTCTCTCAGTTCCTCTCTGAACTCGAGATTCTCTCTGCTTTCTTCCTTCTGAGCACTGTTTACAAAGCCGTTTCTCCACTGAGCTTCCTGGCTCTCTACTCAGGTGTACCTGATTAGCTCCTGCATTCTCAAAACCTGGGTGTGTCAGCTTAGCTTCTGCAACCTCATGCCTGCTCCCTCTAGCTGCACTTTTAGGTAACTGCACCCTCTGTGAGTCAGTTGCTTTATAATAAACAGTGTTTTTTTCTAAGTCTATAGCTTCAATGGCTTCAGCTTCATCACACTACCTTAAGCTTTCTTAAATCAATCCTCATTCTTTTCTACTTCCTCAAGGGTGGCTATCATTACAGATGTTCATGCTATCTGTAACATCGTGCATGAAAATATGAACAGAAAGATACCCTGAAACACTCCACTGACAACTCCTTTCCTCAGGGGGAACTCTGGTTACTTGTGATGCACTTAGGAAGGAGGGATAAAGGGATCAAGAGGAGCCTAGGCAGCGGCTCTCAACCCCGTCCTCCATATACACCTAGCCCCTCACATATTCAGGACATCTACAATGAAAATGCATAGGACAGATTTGCATACACTACAACCATTGTATGCAAACCTACATCTTGCATTATCTTTGTGGATTTCCTGCAAGCCAGACCAGCTGCCTGTGCTCCAAGGACTGCGTTCATAACGCACTGGTCCAGAGCAAATGAGAGCCATTCCTATTGGTTTAGAGTCAGCAAGTGACCGAGACCTTACAGGTGTTTGTCCCTCTGCTCCTGGGTCAGAGGAGGGAACTGAAGTGCTGATCCGTGCCAGCCTACATATATTACATAGAGACAGTTAGTCTTCTGTAAATAAAGGCAACTTGTCTATGTCTGAGTAACAGCAAACTCTTACGTGGGAGTTTAGTCTGATGGAAACAGAGACTGAAGATGTATTGAACCAGTGCCTCTGTTGCAGGGCCTCAAAGATAAAATGTTCCCCCTATTGGAAGGAATCCTGGTCTCTCTGCTCCAGTGCACGTTAACATTATCTCGGCTAATGCAACTATCTGTGTCTAATAAAGATGGCCGAGTATCCAGTCCATGCACTCGAAGGGGTGAGAAAACAACCTATATCTTTCTTTTAGCGCCATATTTGGATAAGTGAAAATTATTTCCTCCTGGGGAGGGATTATGACCTCTGGACACAGGTAGTTCTCTGTTCATAAGTCTTTACTCCTTCACGGTCAGTACATTACACATGTCTCAGGCCGTCTGTATTTGCTAACAGCCATAGAGTTATATATGATGTCACCAGGGTCAGGTCAACCACCAGGCAAACCAGGTGATTACCTGGGGCAGCAGATTCTGGAGGGAGGCAAAGAACAAGACATTCAAAGCTAAGCAATAGATTCTGACAACCAGGAGGGCTTTAAGGCTTAAGGTATGCCTAGGATGTCAACAACTTGAAACAACTCTGCAGCCGGCCCTGGATGTAACTTCCATGATCCACACATGCATATTTTATAACATATTTTATTGGTGTTAACCACAGAAACTGCATATGAAATAAAGCAATGAAGTCAGGAAATTTGGGTGGACACGCAGACCTTGAAAGAAAGTTTTCTATTGCCCTCACGCCTAGTGGCCTTTTATCACAGTTGAATCATTTGCCCTTTATTCATGATTCAAAGCACAAAACTGATTTTATTTTGGCAACCAGGAACATTGAGGGTCTTTCCACAAATACTCCTTAGGATACAGCCCTTGGAGTTATTGAGTTCACACCCAAAATTGGTGCTTTTATTTCTTTATTACTTGCAAACCGAGTTATCTGGTCAATGAAATGAATATCACTGCTCTCGGATAAGAGCTGGACGCCTCTGCTCTGTCCACACTCCCCTCGGGATTATATGATAGTACCACTGAAAATCATTCTGACCACCTGGTACTAACAGGACAGTGCTACTGAAAATTGCCAGAGAGCCTCAGTCAGCGACACTTAGCTGGACAGCAGCTGCTACTCTCTGGATAAATCAATGAACCCATCACTGATCCAAAGATATTAGCAAATTACTACAAAGAAAAACCACTGCAAGAGGACATATGGGTTCAAGCACTGAATATCCTTTTTCAGTTCTGGCCGTGCAGTCAGCTGCCTCTTTAACACTGATCACTGCAACTGAATATTGACCCGGAGGTTAACACTAGTGACCCTCAATACTCTACCAGAGGACAGAGCTATGGATTTCCCCACAATTCCCTAAACTCAAAAGGTCTAATCCCATCTCTGTCACTGTGTCACTGAACCCCTTCCTCACATTCACAGGCTCTAATCCCATCTCTATCCCTCTCACTGCATCACTGAACCCCCCTCCCCACATTCACAGGCTCTAATCCCATCTCTATCCCTCATTGTGTCACTGAGCCCCTTCCTCACATTCACAGGCTCTAATCCCATCTCTATCCCTCTCACTGCATCACTGAACCCCCCTCCCCACATTCACAGGCTCTAATCCCATCTCTATCCCTCATTGTGTCACTGAGCCCCTTCCTCACATTCACAGGCTCTAATCCCATCTCTGTTCCTCTCACTGTGTCACTGGTCCCCCTGCTCATATTCACAGGGTCTAATCCAATCTCTGTCCCTCTCACTGTGTCACTGAGCCCCCTCCTCACATTCACAGGCTCTAATCCCATCTCTGTCCCTCTCACTGTGTCACTGAGTCCCCTCCTCACATTCACAGGCTCTAATCCCATCTCTGTCCCTCTCACTGTGTCACTGATCCCCCCTCCTCACATTCACAGGCTCTGATCCCATCTCTGTCCCACTCACTGTGTCACTGAGCCCCCTCCTCACATTCACAGGCACTAATCCCATCTCTGTCCCTTTCACTGTGTCACTGAGCCCCTTCCTCACATTCACAGGCACTAATCCCATCTCTGTCCCTCTCACTGTGGTCACTGAGCCCCTTCCTCACATTCACAGGCACTAATCCCATCTCTGTCCCTCTCACTGTGGTCACTGAGCCCCTTCCTCACATTCACAGGGTCTAATCCAATCTCTGTCCCTCTCACTGTGTCACTGAGCCCCCTCCTCACATTCACAGGCTCTAATCCCATCTCTGTCCCTCTCACTGTGGTCACTGAGCCCCCTCCTCGCATTCACAGGGTCTAATCCAATCTCTGTCCCTCTCACTGCATCACTGAAAACCCCTCCCCACATTCACAGGCTCTAATCCAATCTCTATCCCTCACTGTGTCACTGAGCCCCCTCCCCACATTCACAGGCATGATTCCCATCTCTGTCCCTCTCACTGCATCACTGAACCCCCTCCTCACATTCACAGGCTCTAATCCCATCTCTGTCCCCCTCCTCACATTCACAGGCTCTAATCCCATCTCTGTCCCTCTCTGTGTCACAGAGCCCCCTCCCCACATTCACAGGCTCTAATCCCATCTCTGTTCCCCTCCTCACATTAACAGGCTCTAATCCCAACTCTTTTCCTCTCACTGTGTCACTGAGCTCCTCCTCACATTCACCGTCTCTAATCCCATCTCTATCCCTGTGTCACTGAGCCCCCTCCCCACATTCACAGGCTATAATCCCATCTCTGTCCCTCTCACTGCATCACTGAACCCCCTCCTCACATTCACAGGCTCTAATACCATCTCTGTCCCTCTCACTGAGTCACTGAGCCCCCTCCTCACATTCACAGGCTCTAATCCCAACTCTGTTCCTCTGTGTGACTGAGCCCCCTCCCCACATTCACAGGCTCTAATCACAACTCTGTTCCTCTGTGTCACTAAGCCCCCTCCTCACATTCACAGGCTCTAATCCCATCTCTGTCATTGTGTCACTGAGCCCCCTCCTCACATTCACAGGCTCTGATCCCATCTCTGCCCCTCTCACTGCATCACTGAACCCCCCTCCTCTCATTCACAGGGTCTAATCCAATCTCTATCCCTCACTGTGTCACTGAGCCCCCTCCCCACATTCACAGGCATGATTCCCATCTCTGTCCCTCTCACTGCATCACTGAACCCCCTCCTCACATTCACAGGCTCTAATCCCATCTCTGTCCCCCTCCTCACATTCACAGGCTCTAATCCCATCTCTGTCCCTCACTGTGTCACTGAGCCCCCTCCCCACATTCACAGGCTCTAATCCCATCTCTGTTCCCCTCCTCACATTAACAGGCTCTAATCCCAACTCTTTTCCTCTCACTGTGTCACTGAGCCCCTCCTCACATTCACCGTCTCTAATCCCATCTCTATCCCTGTGTCACTGAGCCCCCTCCCCACATTCACAGGCTCTAATCCCATCTCTGTCCCTCTCACTGCATCACTGAACCCCCTCCTCAAATTAACAGGCTCTAATCCCATCTCTGTCCCTCTCACTGTTACTGAGCCCCCTCCTCACATTTACAGGCTCTAATCCCATCTCTGTCCCTCTGTGTGACTGAGCCCCCTCCCCACATTCACAGGCTCTAATCACAACTCTGTTCCTCTGTGTCACTAAGCCCCCTCCTCACATTCACAGGCTCTAATCCCATCTCTGTCACTGTGTCACTGAGCCCCCTCCTCACATTCACAGGCTCTAATCCCATCTCGGTCCCTCTCACTGTGTCACTGGGCCACCGCCTCACATTCACCGGCTCTAATCCCATCTCTGTCACTGTGTCACTGAGCTCCCTCCTCACATTCACAGGCTCTAATCCCATCTCTATCACTGAGCCCCCTCCTCACATTCACAGGCTCTAATCCCATCTCTCTCCCTCTCACTGTATCACTGAGCTCCCTCCTCACATTCACAGGCTCTAATCCCATCTCTGTCCCTCTCACTGTGTCACTGAGCCCCCTCCCCACATTCACATGGTCTAATCCCATCTCTGTCCCTCTCACTGAGTCACTGAAACCCCTCCTGACATTCACAAACTCTAATCCCAACTCTTTTCCTCTCACTGTGTCACTGAGCTCCCTCCCCACATTTGCAAGCTTCAATCACATCTCTGGCCCTCTCCCTGTGTGACTGAGAGCTCTCTTTACATATAAAGGCTCCAAACCACTCTTTGTTGGTCTGCCATTGAGCCCCCTCCTCAAATTCAGAAGATCCAATCCCATCTGTGTCCCCCTCTCTTTGTCACTGAGTCCCTTCCTCACATTCACAGTCTGTAATCCCATTTCTACCACTCATTGTGTCCCTGAGCCCCCTCCCCACATTCACAGGCACTAATCCCATTTCTGTGGCACAAAATTTGCTCAGATCTGGAAAATCATATTCCTGATTGTATAAAATAAACTGGAATATCATAGTTCAGACATCCAAAGTGTGAAGAAATGAATGAAAAGTAGTTACATGAAGACATCCACATATAACTAAGCAACTTTCTGATGATGAGAACATAAAATACATTAATTACTATATTAGTTATAGTAGTTTAATATATCAGATTACAGAGATATAATCATATCAGTGCTAATAGTGACAAGCAGCTGCCTTCAGTCCCGTCATCAATCTGTGACGCTGGACCGGGGTCTCTTTAGGTCGTGTCAGACGGCTGCCTGGGTGAGAGTCTTCACACTCTTGGCAAGTGCATATTTCTATATGATTGCAAGGTATTGTGGGCAATGTAGTTCATTCACACCAAACACAGCTGCTGACAATAATTTAGTTGTGCTCTTGGGTAAAGCCAATAAGATATTTATTTATGGGGTTATTTCTCCCAACACAGATATGCTTGGTAGCACATAAATTAGGTTACTTGCTTTCAGTGTTAACTTGGAAAAACAAAGTCAAAATCAGGAAAACCACAAATGAAAAGCCACAAAGCAAGAAACAAACTGTTCTTTTCAGGTTAACTTCTGATTACTTCCCACATAGATACAGAAGTGATTCTCTCCTAGCTCACAAGCAATTAGGTAAGGCTTAATTGCTAACAGTCACCAGCTGAAACCTCTTAGCTGGCTTGCCTTCCACTGTGTGGGTCAAATCCTGCTTCAGGAGCTTTTCTGAGTAGATTAAAGAACAAATTTGTATTTCTTTGTGATGGTTGCTGTACTTTATAACAGAAAGTTACCAACAGAGTTTAGATAGAGAGCAGTCCATATAAACAGGATCCTCATCTGCTATTATTCCCCCTTGTTCAACAAGCATGGGTTCAATATCATGGATTGGCACAGATGAATCTCTCAATGGAGCATTTTCAGGAGAATACTTGTTTCCCTGCTGTCTTTCAAGGTTATAGCTAGGGCATAGATCAGTGTTCATATCTGAGCTTCCATTGCTGCTAGAGTTCCTCTCTATATAGCCTGGCCAGTATGTAGTCCAGTTCTTATGTCCAGCCTTCCAATCCAGATCCCTGGACACTGGATCTCTCTTCACATACCTTCTGGCACAGGTCTTAGGGTCCCTTCCACGTGCAGGCCGTCTCCCTCACAGGTAGCCTCTGGTGATTCCTAGCTCTGCAGCACCATTCCTCTGGCTTTTCTCCAGTCCAATGGTGTATGCTGGCCCTTGAAATGCCTCCCAGTATACGTACTGCTTTGGACCCTTCTAGACCTCTCAAAGGCTTTTCTCCTCTTTCTTCCAGAGGGTCTCTTTCCCTCTCTGTCCGTCCGGTTTGGCTTCTGCTTCGATGATCCTTCAGATGAAACTGAGGATAATTCTCTGGATATCCAAGGTGATCATGAAGATGGTCCTCTGTAGAAAGCACAGTTACTTACCTGTAACAGGTGATCTCTGGGAACAGCAGGAATTAGTCCTCACATATGGGTACGTCGGAACCGACGGAGCCGGCGCGGGAAAGCTCCCCAGCTTTTCAGATGAAAAGCTTTTGGGGCTTCCCACAGCGCATGCGCGCTGCCTTCCCGCCTTCCTTACCAGCTCTCTTCAGTTCGAGTTTATAGCTGAGACAATAGAGAGAGGAAAGGAAGGTAGATAGATAGAAGATACAACTCCTAGGGGAGGTGGGTGGGTTGTGAGGACTAATTCCTGCTGTTCCCAGAGATCACCTGTTACAGGTAAGTAACTGTGCTATCTCCAGGAACAAGCAGGAATAAGTCCTCACATATGGGGACTCCCTAGCTAAGATGCCTGGGAGATCCCCCTCCAAGGGTAAACCATCTTCGTATGGATCTCAGGCATCCATTCAGGGAAGGTGGGCAGGAGTTGCTTAAGTATGGAACAGGTGTTTGAGGACAGCCTGACCAAACAAGGCATCCCGGCGGGAGTCCTTGTCCAAACAGTAATGGGCTGTGAAGGTATGAACCGAGGCCCAAGTGGCTGCTCGACAGATCTGATCGATGGATACAGAGTGAAGATGAGCCATAGAAGTAGCCATGGCTCTCACATTGTGAGCTGTGACATGGCCTTCCAGAGAAATATTCTTACTCTGGTAAGCAAAAGAAATACACTGAGCAATCCAATTGGAAAGTGTACGTTTGGAGACTGGAAGTCCCAAATGAGAAGGATCAAAAGCCACAAAAAGTTGGGAAGACGTTCGATGTGGCTGAGTCCTGTTGAGGTAAAAGGCGAGAGCTCTTTTACAGTCAAGAGTATGAAGGTTCCTCTCTGCACTGGATGCATGAGGAGCCGGAAAAAAACCAGGTAGATATACCTCTTGATTAAGATGAAAAGGCGAGAGCACTTTGGGCATAAAGTGGGGGTTCGTCCTAAGGACCACCTTATCATGATGAAACCTAATATAAGGTGGATTAGCCACTAAAGCCTGCAGTTCACTGATGCGGCGAGCTGAAGTGACTGCAATAAGGAAAACTACCTTCCATGAAAGAAATTTCAAGGAGGTGGAGTCCAAAGGCTCAAAAGGTGGCTTCATAAGCTGACCTAGAACTAGGTTCAAATCCCATGCTACCGGCGGAGGTCGGATGGGAGGTTTAGTTAAGGTCAGGCCTCTCATGAACCTTGCAACAAGAGGATGAGAGGAAACAGGTTGTCCATTTATAGGTTTTAAGGATGCTGCAATAGCACTTAAATGGACTCGTACTGAATTCGTCTTGAGGCCTGCATTGGAAAGATGCAGGAGATAGTCTAGTAGAGAATTCAAAGGAAGTGCCAGAGGGTCAAGACCCTGTTGAGCACACCAAATGGAAAAACGTTTCCATAGGAAAGCATAGGAACGCCTGGTAGAGGGTTTCCTAGAGGCATGAAGGATATCTTTCACTGGTTGAGAAAGATTAAACTCATGAAGGCTTAAGCCTTCAGTAACCAAGCTCGGAGATGTAGGGACTTGGGGTTTGGGTGCCACAAAGTCCCTTTCTCCTGAGACAGAAGGTCTGGCGCAGCTCCCAGGTCCAGGGAGGAGCCCTGGGAGAGCTGTAGAAGTAGAGGGAACCACACTTGGCGTGGCCAGCGTGGAGCTATGAGGATCATCGACCCGTGATCCCTCTGAAGTTTGAACAGAGTCTTGGGAATCAAAGGAATGGGTGGAAAAGCATACAGGAATTCCTGACCCCAATGCAGGAGAAAGGCGTTGTTGGCCTGAGCTCCCTGACACGGAGTCCTGGAACAGAACCGGGGAAGTTTGGCATTCCACGGACTTGCAAAGAGGTCTATGTCCGGGGTCCCCCATTCCTGAAAGATTCTGCGTATCTGGTCCATATGCAGGGACCATTCGTTGGAAGCAGAACTCGACTGAGTCTGTCTGCCCGAGAGTTTTGAACTCCTGGAAGGTATACTGCCAGAAGATGAATTTGATGCTCTCTGGCGAAGGCCCATAATCTGAGAGCTTCGTTGCAAAGCGACAGAGAGCCCGTCCCTCCTTGTTTGTTGACATAGAACATGGCTACCTGATTGTCTGTCTGGACTAGGACAGTCAGGTTGACAAGGAGGGTGTGGAAGACTGTGAGGGCAAGGAAGATTGCTCGCAGTTCCAGAAGGTTGATGTGAAGGGTGGTCTCCTGGGGAGACCAGGTGCCCTGAGTGGAGAGGTGTTGGAGATGAGCTCCCCACCCTGTTTGGGAGGCATCTGTTGTGAGGGTTGCTTGGGGCAACGAAGGTTGGAAGGAGGTCCCCAACAACAGATTTTTGGAGGATGTCCACCACTGGAGAGACCAAAACAGACGTTTTGAGGTGAGTACTTGGTCTGAGAGCGCTCCTGATGCTTGAGACCACTGGGTGGCCAAAGTCCATTGAGCTGCCCTCATATGGAGACGAGCGTAGGGCACCACATGGACCGTGGAGGCCATGTGGCCCAGAAGTTGCAGCAGTTCCCTGGCTGACAAGTGACTTCTGGACTGAGCCTGGGAGGCCAAGCTGATTAGTCGTTGGCCTCGGACCAGAGGGAGGTAGGCCCTTGCAGTGGTGGAGTTCAAGTGGGCCCCTATGAATTCCAGGGACTGAATAGGGATGAGTTGGGACTTGGGAATGTTTACCACAAGTCCCAGATATTGAAGAATACGCCTTGTGCGGTCCAAGGAAATCTGGGCTTCTGACTGAGATGGAGCTCGGATGAGCCAGTCGTCCAGATATGGGAAGACAAAGATTCCCATGCCTCTTAGAAATGCGGCTACGACTGCCATGCATTTTGTGAATACTCTTGGAGCAGAGGCGAGACCGAAGGGAATAACTCTGTATTGGAAATGTTTTCCCTGGACCAGAAATCGAAGATATTTTCTGTGTGAAGGATGGATGAGTATATGAGTGTACGCATCCTTGAGATCTAGAGAACAAAGCCAATCCTGACTCTGAAGGTATGGAAGGAGAATGCCCCAGAGAGAGCATTTTGAATTTCTCCTTGAATAGAAACTTGTTCAATTCTCTCAGATCTAGGATAGCTCTGAAGCCCCCTGTCTTCTTTGTTATGAGAAAATAAGGGGAGTAGAACCCTAACCCCTGTTGAGGAAGAGGAACCTCCTCTATTGCCCCTTGGGCAAGGAGAGAGGAGACTTCCTGACCCAACAGGGTCAGAAGAGATGGGGGAGAACTGAATTGCCTCACCATGGTATGGGGAGGAAGGCTGGAGAAATGAAGTTTGTAGCCCTCCCTGATAATAGAGAGGGTCCATTGCTCTGATGTTATTTGCTCCCATCTGGGAGCAAAGTGAACTAGCCTTCCAGGTATGGTGAGAGGCTCTGGTTGTTCCAGAGCCAGAAATGGTAAGTTCTCTAGGGGCAAGTCAAAACCCCTGAGGGGGTTGAGCCTGCTGGGGTGTAGCAGACACTGCAGACTTTGACTTTACTTGCTTAAATTGCTGACGTTTAGCAGCAAAGCGAGGCTGAGCAGATTGTTGGCCAGTATTTGTGGAAAATCTGGCCTTCTTGTAGTAAGGCCTCTTAAAAGGCTTCTTTTTGGTAGGAGTAGAAATAGACTTAGAAAGTCTATCTAGAGTAGCATTTTCTGCATCCATTTGAGCAGCTTTAATTTGCCAGTCTTCACCAAATAAGTTCTCACCTGTACAGGGCAGATTCCTTAGGCCATCCACAACCCAGGATTCTAGGTCAGAAGCCTGGAGCCAAGCAAGACGTCGGGCTGCAATAGCAATTCCCGAAGCCCTGCCAGCAACCTCAAAGGAATCAAAGGCTGCCCTGTTGGAAAACTTGGAGACCTCTGAAAGTTGTGTCACCACAGAAGTGAAGTCCTCCTTTTTATCCTCAGGGATAAAGGGGCAAAATGCCGTACCTTTAGGGCAAGTTCTCTGAGAAACATGCCCATATAAAGGCTGTAAGAATTGATCCTGGCTATAAGCATACTAGCCTGGAAGATCTTTCTACCAAAAGAGTCAAGGGTTTACATTCTCGCCCTGGAGGGGTAGAAGAGTGCCTTTTGGGACTCTTTATCCTCTTCATAGCAGACTTCACCACAATGGAGTGGTGAGGCAGCTGAGTTTTTTGAAACCCAGGAGAAGGAGGGACCCGGTACATGGTGTCCAACCTACGAGAATGAGGAGACAGAGTTAGAGGAGTCTCCCACAAATCCATCAATTGTTCTTGAAGGATTTCATGGATAGGCAGAGTAACTGCCTCTTTAGGAGCTTTAGAGTATCCTAAAATATCCAATTTTTTTGATCTGGGTTTCTTTTCAGAAGATGTAGCAATAGAAGTCCTTTAGCTACATCAACAATGAAATCCTGAAAGGATAAATCCTCTGGAGGAGACATCGCCCTCTTTAGAGAAGAGGGCTCCTCAGGAAGATCAAACTCAGCAGAGTCATCAGAGGAATTGAACTCATCAGAAGAATCTGAGTATTCTCTCTGTGCTTGCAATGCACGATACGCGTACCGATCGATATCGAGATCGGGTGTATCGGGCATGGGATTGGTATCGGGCAAAAGCCTGAATCCAGCAAGCGGAACCGATCGACGCTTGGAAGTCGATGGTCTCGGTTCCGGTGTGGATACCGGAACCGGGGTCGGTACCGATGGAATCGGTACCGAGGGCGTCGCAGCCTTAATGAAAGCCAGAACGGCCTGCTGCATGGTCTGGACAGTATTGCCCATGGACGCCACTGCTGCCTGGATGTCGGTACCGGTATCGACCGGTACCCCAGAGCAGTCTAACAGGTGATCAGTCGAGGCCGTGCCATCAATGTCAACCTGTAACCCCATAGGTGATGCTTTGGAGGCCGGAGCCTCCCGCCGGGGTTTTTTGGTGTGGGCAGAATCCTCGAACTCAAGATTGAGAGCCTCTTGATCTTTTGAAAGAGATTTGCTTTTAGAGGATTTGCCCACAGAAAGTTTGGTTACCTGAGATCCATCCGGAGAGGAAGACCTGGATGACTGTGATGCTGGATTATCTGAAGCAAACAGCACATGGAAGTTGTTGGCCCGGTTCTGCATACCACGTTTAGACATCTGGGAGCAGAATGGGCAGTCCGGTATGGAGTGGTCAGGTCCCAAACATTTAAGACACCATTCATGGGTGTCTGAGAGAGAAACAACAGCACTGCACTTGGTACACTTTTTAAAAACCAGGAGCTGGCTTCTCCATGAGGAGAATTAGTGTAGGCCTGAAGGCCTAGCAAAAGTTACCACGTTGTGCTGAAATAAAAAAAAGATTTTTTTTTTTTTTTTTAAAGAAATAAAGAAAGAGAGACCGGCAGTACCAGTTTTGGTATGGGGAAGGCAGGTACGCGGTCAAAAGAAACAAATTAAAATAACAATTTCTTCAGCGGTGACAGGAACACGACCTGCTGGCTCCGCGGAAAAAGAGAAACTGAAGAGAGCTGGTCAGGAAGGCGGGAAGGCAGCGCGCAAGCGCTGTGGGAAGCCCCAAAAGCTTTTCATCTGAAAAGCTGGGGAGCTTTCCCGCGCCGGCTCCGTCGGTTCCGACGTACCCATATGTGAGGACTTATTCCTGCTTGTTCCTGTAGATTAAACTCTACTCTTATTCTGCTTAGATGAGTGCTCCCCCCTAATACAGCGCAGCCGTGCTGAATCAGGCCCTGCCTTTGAGATGAGTGCTTAGGGATTACCTCATAGCCCTCCTGATTGAACACACGATTCCCCACTTCAGCTCCTCTAATGGCTGTTGGAAACCTGGTGCATTCTGGGACTGGTAGTCTTTTATGGGAAAATTCTGTTTTCTTATTTCTACCAGAACTGACAGGTTGCTTGTTCAGAGTCACTTCACCTTTTCTATAGCTCCTTCCTGAGCTATGATAAGCTTCCTTATCACAGTTGTTACATTACAAGAGGAGTTTAACCCCCTCCCCCTCCTTCAGGGGCCCACATAGAAAGCAGGACAAATGTACTTAGTTTTTCTTAAAATACTGCCACAGACATTTCTAGTCCTGCCCCCCAGATGTTTAATCAGATGTGGAAAATAAACGTCCAGCCCTGAGCGCGGCTCTCTCATTCCCAGTCTGCCACCGGGCGGATTGTCAGATTTCCTCTATATGTCCAGAAGAAAGGTTGGAGCGTCCCTGTGAAGGTGTCGGTGAAGGCATAGAGATGAGATTTATTATCTGCATTGTAAAATGAGACTTTTCCTGCCTCATAGTCCAGGAAAATCCCCACTGCCCGGGGTCTCTCGCTCAGGGGGAGCCGGGTCACGGGGGAGGTGAGGAGCCAGCAGTCACCATCGCACCACAGCTCCACTGTCCAGTATCCCTCCTCAGGGGAGAGTGTGATCTTCCCCTTCCTGCTCACAGACTCTTTACACACCCCCAATCCCCAGCATTCATCCCCCACCCCCACCTCCCAGTAATGTCTCCCCATAGTGAAGCCCTCACACCCCAGCACCCAGGGCTCAATATCAAATCTCTCAGGATTGTCCGGCAGGTTCTGTTCTGTGTCTCCCCATCTGACACTTTTCCAATCCTCAGACAGGATGAGCCGGGGATGAGCAGTTTCCGGATCCAGAGTCACATCCACTGCAGGGAGGAGAGACATTAATAAACATGAGCAGAAACTTCTCATTGGCTCCTCACGCATTTACCTCAAACCCTCATTGACTCCTCATTGGCTGGTTCCTGTGTCACTCGTTTAGTCTATGAGAGAAGTTCTGCTATTGGTTGCTGCTCAGTGACAAGCTCAGAGATACTAGCAATCCTATTGGCCAGTGGCACAACTCAGAGACTGCAGAAAGGAAGTCTATTGGCTCCTTTTTCAGTGTTACTTGATTGGTCTATTTCACCCCTACTTAGGCTCCCTCCTCCCCCCCCCCCTAAAGCATATTGGGCCAATTTATATAGAGGTGTGTGTGTGTCATGCGGAATGTTGGCGGGGAAGGGGGAGGGCAATTTTCCCAAATGGGTTAGCTTTTTGTATTGTATTGCAATTTTTTTCAAGAAATCTTTAGAAATTGCATATTCATTTCAATTAGAAATTAGGAGAAAAGATCTCAGAAATGTCCCTTCATCTGGACAAAAGTCTATGGGATACTTAGAGCACTCATTCTCACAGGTCATAAAATCCCTCTCAATCAGATTATAACTTTATAGAAAATTTTCAACTTATCTGAAGGCATGCTAATGCAGCATAGCCTGCCCAAATTATTATCAAGCCATTTAAGTCTGTCCTCATATGCTTTTTAATGAAAACCACTAACCATTTTAATAACCACCCTCTGCACCAACTCCATCTGGTTTATATCCTTTTGAAGGTGCGGTCTCCAGAACTGCACACAATACTCCAAATGACATCGCACCAGGGCCAGCCCGTCCATTGAGCAAGAATATTTTTTGCACAGGGCCCGCGTTTCAGGTGGCCCCATGCAAAAAAACATTCTGCATTTGCCCAAGTAAATTTTAAAAAAACAAATTGGCTGCTGCCGCTGCTGCCATGGCAGCAGCAAAATCAAGCGTCCCGCGGGGCCCCCCTGCCCGGCACAGCCTCCCTGTAGCATCAGCTCCCGAGTCCCTATTAGCGTGGGCTTTCAGAGCCACGAGAGCTTCTCTGACTTCTTGCAGCTCTGTTAATCCTGCCCGGGGAAATCCCATCAGCCCCGGTGGGATTAACAGAGCCACGAGAAAGGGAAACTCTTGCGGATCTGAAAGCCCGCGCTTTGGGACTTGGGAACTGATGCTGCAGGGAAGCTCTGCCGGGCAGGGGGGGCCCCGCGGGACGCTTGATTTTGCTGCTGCCTCGGCGGCAGTGGCCGCAGTAGCCACAGACTTTTTTTTTTTTAAATCTACCTGGGCTGATAGGGGGAGGGGGTTTAGGACTAGTAATGGATTATGTGGGTTCTAGGACTGAATATGGGCTGATGGGTAGTTAGGACTGGTAATGGGCTGATGGGGGGCTAAGACTGGAAAGGGGCTGATGGGGGGGCTAGGACTGGAAAGGGGCTGATGGGGGGCTAAGACTGGAAATGGGCTGATGGGGGGGTTAGGACTAGTAATGGGCTATGGGGGGGCTAGGACTGGAAATGGGCTGATGGGGGGGGGGTTAGGACTGGAAGTGGGCTGATGGGGGGTTGGGACAGGTAATGGGCTATGGGGGGTTAGGACTGGTAATGGGCTATGGGGGGGGGCTTGGAATGGTAATGGGCTGAGTGGAAGGAGGGCTTGAACTGTAAATAGCTGATGGGCTTGGAATGGAAATGGGCTGAGTGGAAGGAGGGCTTGAACTGTAAATAGCTGATGGGCTTGGAATGGAAATGGGCTAAGGGGGGCCTGAACTGCAAATAGCTGATGGGGAGGGGGGCTTGGAATGGAAATGGGCTGTGAGGGGACAAAGCTAGGACTGGAAATGGGCTGAGTAGGGGGGGGGGCTAGGACAGGAAATGGGCTGATGGAGGGGCTAGGATAGGACTGGAAATGGGCTGTTGGGGGGGCTAAGATTGGAAATGGGCTGTGGTGGGGGCTTGGATTGAAATAGACTCATGGAGGGCTTGGATTGGAAATGGGCTGAGTGGAGGGGAGCTAGGATTTAACATGGGCTGATGGTGGGGCTAGGAAAGGACTAGAAAAGGGCTAGTGGGGGGGCTGGGATAGGAAATGAGCTGATGGAGGGACTCGGATAGGACTGGAAATGGAGGGGGGAGCTAGGACTGGAAAATGGCTGACGGTGGGGCTAGGATAGGATTGGAAATTGGCTTATGGGGGGCTAGAAATGGGCTTATGTGGGGCTAGGACTGGAAATGGGCTGATGTGGGACTAGAAGGGAGTGGATGCTGGGTGGGGCTGGAACTAGAAGGGAGCTGATGTTGGGGGAGGATTAGAATGGGATGGAGCTGGGAGAGTGAAATGGAGAGGGAAAAATATTTTGTGTGGGAGAGAAGACAAATCTACAATTGGCCAGGTATTGGGAGAGTAAGTGGGGATTGAGGATGGAGGGGTAAAATTTGAGTGGATGAAATAGGAATGAGGAAAGAGCAAAATGAGAAAGATTAGTATGTTAAAACAGATGTAGAGAGAGAATGGAAAAAAACTAGAAGAGGGATGAAAGGACAAATGGACAGCAGATGATGGAGAGTTAGCAGAAGACACGAAGAAACCAGAAGAAAGTGGCTGGAGCAATTGCAACTGAAAAAGAAATGCATAAAAGGTAGAAAAATATCTCTTTATTTTGAATTTATAAACTGGAATATGTCAGCTCTGGGAAATGTGCATCATTAACGTCTGCGCTTTGTTTAGTACAAGAGGAAATTAATTTATAGTTTTATTTCTACAGTGTTGTTGTACATTCCAAGTTTGGCTTTTGGGGTTCCCAATTTAATTATTGTCTTCCTGTTTCTAAATTGTGAATCCTTGTTTGGTGATGGTCTATGTTGTGCATGTGTAACTGAGCTGAGGTATTTTGTTTATGTAATTCCTATTTGACATTGCCACTTGTTCTCTTTCCCCAGTAGGTCATGTATTGTTATTCTCTGAAATGTATTGGTTTAATATTTGCAGTGTTGCCTTTTGATAGGTAGAGTATGGTGCTTTGTGAGTCCTGGTAGTGCTGTTAGGATATGGCAGGTTTGCTATGGGTTCTAAATGGGCAGTGTTTGTAGTAGTTCTTAATATGCCTGGTAGTTGTCACTGGATTATAGTAATGTAGAAATCTTTTAGTCTTTCTTTATCCATACACTCATTAAGAGGCATATTTACTAAAAGTTAGTGTATGGTAACATTATGCAAATATTTATGCAAATGAGGCCCCTTATGCAAAAGAGGCCGTGCACCGAGTCTCCGCATATGGCCCCGCACCCCCCTTGGGCCGCCCCTGCATCGCACCAAAGACTTATACAGAGGCACTATCACCTCCTTTTTTCTGCTGGCCATTCCTCTCTGTATGCACCCAAGCATCCTTCTGGCTTTCTCAGTTGCCTTTTCTACCTGTTTAGACACTTTAAGATCCTCAGAACCAATCACACCCAGATTGCGCCCCTCTTTCATAAACAGAAGTACTTCGCCCTCTACACTGTACTGCTCCTTTTGAATTTTTGCAGCCCAAGTGCATGACCCTGCATTTTTTAGCATTAAATCTCAGCTGCAAAATTCTTGACCATTCTTCAAGCTCAGCTAGATCCCTCCTCATGTTATCTACTCTTTCCTGGATGTTTATTGCAAATTCTGTTATCAACCACAAAGAGGCAAACATTACCTTACAGCTCTTCCGCAATATCACTAACAAAGAAGTTAACATGGAACAATAAAGCCTGTTACATATATATGAAGAATCAGACCAACGAGAGATCCCTGAAGCACATCACCAGTAACTTCCTTCTCCTCAGAGTGAGCTCCATTTACCTGTTCCCTTTGTTGCCTCACACTGAACCTCTTTCTAACCCAGTCTGTCACTTTTAGGGTCCATCCCTAGGGTACTCAGTTTATTTATAAGTTGCCTATGCAGAACAATGTCATACTGAAATGTAAGCACACCATATCTAGGACTCTCCCTCAGTCCAACTCCATGGTCTCCCAGTCAAAGAAATAAATCAATCAGATTTATGCTTCCTCGGATCCTGAAAGCCAGAAACTTCACTATCCTCTGTTTTAGCAGCATTTCCAATAATTTACTCACCACAGACATTAGATTAACCGGCCTGTAGCTTTCAACCTCATCCTTACTTCCGCTTTTGTGTAAAGGGACCACATGTGCCTTTCTCCAGTCCTCTTGGATCACTCCTGACTTCAAAACTTTTTTTTATGTTGTGGTACACTTTCAAGTTTGTTCAGCTCTTGGGGTATCCAGCACAGAACCAAATTTTGCATCATGATTCTTACTGCTTAGACCCTCCACAGGCAGAAGGAGACCAGGGTCTTTTCCCTGTGGAAGCCTCGTTCTGCTAAATTCAATCTCCCATCTGTACATATAGAAACGTACCGACAAGATGGCACATAAAGACCATATGGCCTATCCAGTCTGCCCTTTCATACCAACTACTAAGCTCTACCGTCTCTTTTTCTGCAAGAGATCTTCTGTGTTTGTCCCATGTTTTCTTGAATTCAGATACAATCTTTGTCTCAACTACTTCCACTGGGAGACTATTCCACACATCTGTCCCTCTTTCCGTAAAGAAATATTTCTGCAAATTACTCTTAAGTCTATCTCCTTCCACCTTCATCTTATGCCCCTTTATTGCAGGGTTTTCTTTCAATTGAAAGACTCTCCCCTGGTGCATTTATGCCATCCTATCGCCCCTCTCCCGTCTTGTTTCCAAAGTATACATATTGGGGTCTTTACTCCTGTCCCCATATGCCTTATGATGAAGCCCTCTAACCATTTTGGTAGCCACCCTCTGCACCAACTCTGTCCTGTTTATATCCTTTTAAATCTCTCCTCCTATGCTTTATAATGAAGACCACTAACCATTTTAGTAACCACCCTCTGCACCAACTCCAACTGGTTTATATCCTTTTAAATCTCTCCTCCTATGCTTTATAACGAAGACCACTAACCATTTTAATAACCACTCTCTGCACCAACTCCAGCTGGTTTATATCCTTTTGAAGGTGTGGTCTCCAGAATTGCACACAATACTCCAAATGAGGTCACACCAAAGACTTATACGGAAGCATTATCCCCACCTCCTTCCTACTGGCCATTCCTCTCTCAGTGCAGCCAAGTATCCTTCCTGGCTCTCCTCATCGCCTTTTCTACCTGTTTAGCCATCTTAAGATCATCAGAAACAATCACCTCTAGGTCCTGCTCTTTTTCTCGTGGACAGAAGTCCCACTCCCTTGGATTTCTGTAGGTCAAATGTATGATGCTGCATTTTTTGTTATATCTCAGCTACCAAATTCTCAACCATTCTTCAAGCTTCGCTAGATCCCTCCCTGTTGAGAGTAAAGGCTGAGGCGGAGAAAATCGCATTCTAGAGAGACTGCATGGCTGGATGGATGGCGTCATCGAGAGCGCTTTGGTATCCTGGAGTATCGGATGATTTTCCAAGGGCTGCAGAGCAGAGATGGGGTCCATCTATCCAAGAAGGGTCTGCTATTCCTCTGGGCAGCCTATGCGCTGCTGCAGCACATAGCCCTGCCGGCCGACCCTTAACCTCGAATATTTATTGGGGGTCATATGCGGCTCTGGCATTGGATATCTGGGGACTGCTGTACATGCCGGAAGCCATATTAGTAACTGGGCAACAGCGATATTGCATGCTGCTCAGTTAGCTTCTTCACCGAAGGTGAGGGTTTTCCTTGCTTTTTTTTTTCCGTGCAGTTCGCTAACCAGGCAGCATGCAATATCACTGCTGTTTGCTTAGTGCTTATTGCCAGCTCTGTTCCACCCTGGAATGCTCCTGACATTCCCCCGATGCTAACCAGATAGCACTGGGGTACGTAGGAGAGTTAGGAGGGGATATTCAATGCACTAACCGTGTAAGAGCTGTAAACCGTATAAATGCCGTTCGAATATCGGGCCCTAAGTGTCTTCCGCAGCAGACTGGCTAAGCTACTGAAGAAGGCTTTAAACTAGTAGTAGTGGTAGATTCACTGGGGATGGGTGATCAAAGCCCCCTGGTAAATAAAACATTAAATACTTCTGTAAAAAAGGGTAAAAGGGGTAATATCTGGAAAGCAGGGTGCATTCATGTCCGTAATATGGGAAATAAGCTCCCAGATGTTGAGACTTTAATGAAAGAGGCTGACTTGGATTTACTGGTGGTTACCGAGAAGTGGTTTACAGCCTGGGTTGTAATTATACTAGGCTATAATTCATTTAGGAAGGACAGGGTAGGAAGAAGAGGCAGAGGAGTGGCTTTATGTGTAAAAAATAATATTAAAGCTTCAGAATACAGGGCTTATGAGGGAAGGAGGAACCGCTGTGGGTTAAACTGGAAAGAGGGAATGGAGCACCCATTTCCAATGGTGTGATATACAGATCTGCTTCACGGGCAGAAGAACTGGACAGAGATCTAATTGAAGACATTCGCAGGATTGCTGTGAAAGGAGAAGTGCTGCTGATCGGTAATTTCAGTAAGCCGGATATGCGTGCATTTCCCCTGGTTAATACACTGCAGTCAGGGGGTGATTCCTCTGGTAAGGAGAGAATAGGGACAGAATATTTCTCTCCTTAACACTATCTATAGAAGCCTGGACTGTGAGACAACATTGAGAAGAGTTGCACAGAGGAGAAAATTCACATTATAGAAGTGTAATTAACTCAGATTGTGTTACCTGCATAGCTCCAGCGTTTTCTCCACTCTGAAACGAAACAGAGAAACACAACCGTCAGAGCTCAGAGAGGAACAGACATGATTTTAGAAAAGAAAATCTTTAAGCAAGAGTTTGATAATTTAGAGAATAAAAACTTACCAAGTTCTGTGGAAAGAGATTCTACATAGAAATAGAAAAAGATAAAAGTTAGAATTCTCAGTCTGTACAAAGTTCCATCATTTTGCAATTTTTTCTGGTTTTGTCTTGTCTGTTATTTATTATGTATGTTCTTTTTGTAACATCTTATAAGTTTTGCTTATAGCAGAGTAAATGCCCTGAATAAATAAATAAATACATAGGCCTGATATTCAAAGGGATTGCCACGGTTATCGGGTCTGCTAACCATGTTAATCCCCTTAGCCAGAATATTCAATGTCAGTCCAGGCAACTCAGATATTCAATGCCGGAGCCCAGATAGGACTTTGGCATTGCATTATCCGGATTTAAAGCTCTAGCAGCTGCCACTGACTATCCCCCCTATACATTTTATCATCTATAGACCCCTGGTTTTCAGGACAATCATAATAAATATGTATGAGATCAATTTACATACAATGGAGGCAGCGTATGGAAATCAATCTCATGCATATTCATTGTTGTCCTCCTGAAAATGTGACTGGTTGGTGTGTCCCAGTCACTGGATGAAAACCACTGATACAGGAAAAGTAACCAGCATTTGTTTTTACCAGTAACTCATGTTACGTGTACTTCCCGCATGCTCATAACACAAAATATTTGGTACTTTGTGAGGTAAAATATGATCAGCTGCTTTGCCTGCCACGCTTTTCTCTGAAAAATTAACTATGGACCCGATATTCAAACCAGTAAGCGTCGGGGCATTTTCGGAGTGTTCCATGCCTGGCACCAGGCAATTACTGGGCAGCAGCAATATTGAGCTTCTGCCCGGATATCGCAAATGACAAAAGTCAGGCGCAGCAAAGGCTGACCTTACTTTCACCACAGAAGCTAACCGGGCCGTGAATATCACCACTTCCTAGTTATCCAGGCAACCCAGATACTCTACCACTATTACTATTACTATTCTTAATCATTTATATAGCTCTACAAGGTATATGCAGCGCTGTACAGACACATATTCTCGAGATCATATTACTCCAATTCTTCAACGCCTTCACTGGCTGCCATTAGATTTCCAAATACAATTCAAGATCCTTACATTGGTGCATCATGCTATCTAGTCCCACAGACCCCAGTACCTGACCAATCTATTAAAATTTCATACACCATCTCACTTGTCGTGCTGTGAGGGCTTGTGTGCATCAGTGATGCTGAGAGCTAAACTATCGGTAGTTTAACTACTGGCAGGACCTCCCAAGATGGACAGGTCTCAGCTGAGGTGCCAGACCAAGACAAACCACCCATCTGGGCAGCAGCAGAATGGGATAGTGTTGATGGCGGAGGATCACATTTCTGTGACAATGGCAACACCACCGAACTTAAACTGCGTGGAAGAAAGGCCCGGCAAACTACTTCTGTATCTTGCCATGAAAACCCAATGGATAGTTACAACAAAACAAATTGTGCTATAGTGCTGGAAGATGAGACCCCCAGGTCGGAAGGCACTCAACTAGCTACTGGGGAAGAGCTGAAGACTTTTCAGAGTAAAGCCAGCATTTATGATGTGGTTGGATCAAAGCCCTTGGGATGTCTGACTGCTGATGTAGTTGCACATGAAATGAGAGTCAGAAGCTGTAAAGATGTCTTACGCATTGGAACATGGAATGTATGAAGCAAGAACCAAGGGAAGTTGGAGGTGGTCAAGAATGAAATGGAACGTGTACAACTTGATCTGTTGGATGTCAGTGAACTGAAATGGACTGACATCGGGCACTTTGCATCAGATGATCACATGGTCTACTATGCTGGAAATGAAAGACAAAGAAGAAATGGTGTTACATTTATAATAAAGAAGAAACTTGCAAGAACTGTAATGAAATACAATGCAGTCAGTGAATGCTTAATCTCTATTCATCTACGAGGAATGCCTATCAACACAACTATAATTCAAGTATATGCCCCAACAGCTGCAGAAGAGAATGAAATTGAAGAGTTCTATGAACAAGTACAAGCTGAAATTGACAGAACATGCAAACAGATATCCTGATAGTCATGGGTGACTGGAACACAAAAGTTGGCAACAAAGAAGAAGGCAAAGTAGTTGGAAAATATGGACTTGGCAACAGAAATGAAGCTGGAGAAAGACTCATAGAATTCTGCAAGACCAATGATCTATTCATCTCAAACAACTTCTTCCAGCAACACAAGCAGCAACTGTACACATGGACTTCATCCAATGGATGGTATAAAAATCAAAATGATTACATCTGTGGAAGTCAACAATGTAAAAGCTCTATAACATCAACAAAGACAAAACCTGGAGCTGACTGTGGTACAGATCATCAACTACTAGTATGTAAACTCAAGCTAAAGTTGAAAAAGAGCAAACCACTCATGAATGCAACAAAACATGACCTTGAGAATATACCACTGGAATTTAGACTGCCTGCAAAATCGATTTGCTGCTTTAGATACAAATGAGAGAGCTCCAGAAGAGTTATGGAATGACATCAAGAAGGTTGTGTTGGAAGAAAGCGAGAAGTCTCTACAAAAGGTGAAAAAGAAAAAACAGCCAAAATGGATGACGGAAGAAACTCTGAAAATTGCCCAGAAATGCAGAGAAGCTAAAACCAGAGGAGAATGAAAGACAATCACAGAACTCAGAGATTTCCAATGTGCAGCAAGACAGGACAAGGAAAAGTACTACAAAAATGATAAATGCAAGGAAATAGAAGCAGAAACTATTAGAAGAAGAACAAGATCGGCTTTCCTAAAGCTACGAGAGTTAAAGAAAAAGTTCCAGCCTCGAATTGGAATGTTACAAGATGCTCAAGGTTCTATGTTGAATGATGCTGAGAAGATCAAGAAAAGGTGGAAGGATTATACAGAGTTTTTATATGATAAAAATCAAGTGGATCAACAGCTGTTTCAACCTGTACCTTATGATCTGGAACCATTGGTGATAAAAGAAGAAGTTGAAGCAGCATAGAAAGCCTTATCAAAGAACAATGAAGTATGAACAAACAAAACCTTGTCCAGTGAACTGAAAAGCACAGCTATTAACAAAAGTCCACCAGAATTATATATAACCCATACTGTATTTCTGTCGTTCTTTTTGTTGAACACTCAACTTTTTTTGTTGGATAATACCGGAAAGGGACATGGACTGAAAACCATGTTCTCCACACGGTGATATCCTATTTAATCATTATAGTTAAAAAACTCGAGAAATCATCTCAAAAGTAATATCTTGTTACTTAGCTGATTTGAAAGCTGGAGCACGACGTGCACTTTTCGGGTAGGACACCCTGTTTCAAGTGCTAACAGATCATGTGCAAATCCTTAATGGGACGCTGCAAAACAGCTGTTTCTTAAGAGGACAAAACTTATGTGAATGGCTATACTCTGCCTTCACTCAATCGGGCCACCAATTGGAACAAGAGGGATTCCCACTAATCAGGGAGTACCTCAACCAATCGGATGACATCAAACAAAACTCATCCATTCAACTTCTTTATTGAGCCCGGTGGGTTGGACAGTGTCCAAACGAAAGATCCATGACTGTTCCAATCGTTGAAGCTTATTGACTCTATCGCCTCCACGAGGATCAGGGGGTACAAAATCAATAACAGTCCAGCGTAGATCCTGGTAATGATGTTGAAAACGCTGACAGTGATCCACCATAGGAGCTGTCTCTACATGTGATCGTAATCGTGAAGCATGCTCTCCCATACGCACCTTGATAGCGCGTTTTGTACGGCCCACATAAACTAAGGGACAGGGGCATTGAACTAAATAAACTACAAAAGTTGTGGTACAATCAGTCTCCCATCTTCTCCGATAAGATCGACCAGACGAAGGATGAGTCCAATGTAGTCCCGTCAAGGACAATGCACAGTGTGTACAATTGTGACAAATGTCATGTCCCCTATGTTGAAATGGTGGAGCCAAAGGTCTGTCAATCGGTAAAGTAATTTGAGCCACAAGATCACCTAGATTGGCTCCTCTTGAAAATGCTATCATGAATGATCGACGAAAACAAGGAAGAAGTTCCAACACTGACCAGTGTTTACGTAGAATAGCTGCCACAGCTGTACTAAATGACATGTAGAATAGCTGTGGCAGCTAATCTACGTAAACACTGGTCAGTGTTGGAACTTCTTCCTTGTTTTCGTCGATCATTCATGATAGCATTTTCAAGAGGAGCCAATCTAGGTGATCTTGTGGCTCAAACTACTTTACCGATTGACAGACCTTTGGCTCCACCATTTCAACATAGGGGACATGACATTTGTCACAATTGTACACACTGTGCATTGTCCTTGACGGGACTACATTGGACTCATCCTTCGTCTGGTCGATCTTATCGGAGAAAATGGGAGACTGATTGTACCACAACTTTTGTAGTTTATTTAGTTCAATGCCCCTGTCCCTTAGTTTATGTGGGCCGTACAAAACGCGCTATCAAGGTGCGTATGGGAGAGCATGCTTCACGATTACGATCACATGTAGAGACAGCTCCTATGATGGATCACTGTCAGCATTTTCAACATCATTACCAGGATCTACGCTGGACTGTTATTGATTTTGTGCCCCCTGATCCTCGTGGAGGCGATAGAGTCAATAAGCTTCAATGATTGGAACAGTCATGGATCTTTCGTTTGGACACTGTCCAACCCACCGGGCTCAATAAAGAAGTTGAATGGATGAGTTTTGTTTGATGTCATCCGATTGGTTGAGGTACTCCCTGATTAGTGGGAATTCCCTCTTGTTCCAATTGGTGGCCCGATTGAGTGAAGGCAGAGTATAGCCATTCACATAAGTTTTGTCCTCTTAAGAAACAGCTGTTTTGCAGCGTCCCATTAAGGATTTGCACATGATCTGTTAGCACTTGAAACAGGGTGTCCTACCCGAAAAGTGCACGTCGTGCTCCAGCTTTCAAATCAGCTAAGTAACAAGATATTACTTTTGAGATGATTTCTCGAGTTTTTTAACTATAATGATTAAATAGGATATCACCGTGTGGAGAACATGGTTTTCAGTCCATGTCCCTTTCCGGTATTATCCAACAAAAAAAGTTGAGTGTGTTTCACAGGGGTTTGGTGATATTATTACGTTTGGAGAGATCATTTGGATATCACTATTTGGGGGCTTTTCTTGTTTGGTTCTTTTTGTTGAAGCAAGCCGGAGGAGGGTCAGTATTGAAACTCGACCCACACCAGGCGGCCAGCTACTTTTTAATCAGTTAAGGTTCTCCACCCAAAATCAACAATTACTACACTTATCTTTCCATTGAGAAATATGCTCATAAAGTCCCCATCATATACATTGCTCACAAGAAGACAGCTCGGCACGACGTGCAAGTTTCGGGCAATAGCCCTGTATCAAGTGCTTCTCTTTGATCTCAGCAATGTCGCAACAATGTTAAAAAAACGCCGTCAGCGCGGCTCAGGGCAACACATTTTCTCTGACTGACTGAATGCATTTAAAAGGAGAAACCAACCAATAGAAACAGGGGAATCCCCACCAACAAGGGAATCCCTGCCCTGATTGGATAACCTAATACAACAGCGTCACAGCACACTCTGCCAATCAATCTCACGATTGAGCCCATGTGGCTCAACTGTATCCACAGAAAAAATCCATTTCTGATCTAGCCATTGAAGTCTTCTCTCTCTGTCACCCCCGCGTGGGTTCAAAGGTACATGATCCAAAATAGTCCAACGAAGATCTTCAAAAACATGATGAAATGTGATACAGTGGGTCACCATCGGTGCTGATTCAATGCGCTGCCGTAACCGAGAGGCATGCTCTGCCAATCTCTTTTTTATCTGGCGAATAGTCCTACCTATATAGACCAAACCACATGGGCATTGTAAAAGATAAACAACATATGATGACAGACAATTAGTGTCCATCTATGCTTATATAGTTTGGAGGTCTGCGGATGATACCATGTGTCCCCTGAAAGAGTCATGGCACAATAGCAACAACTATTACAAGGTCCATGACCAGTCACTGTTCCTGGTAATATCACTCGATCAGGCGCCAATGATGTCCGAACTAGACGATCACAGAAATTCTGACCCCTAGAAAAAGCAATGCGCAAAAGGTACATTAAAACAGTCATGTAATTTCAGGACCGACCAGTGAGTATGTAGAATGCATAGCACAGCAGAACTGCGATCGGTATATGGTAAAACTCCAGTGATTGATGGCTCTACCGCAGATGGCTCCCTGCGATATTGAAGATCTAAGAGCCAATCCCTATGAACATGAAGGGCTCTACGGTACGCTTTAGAAATAACCAACAGTGGATAACCCCTATTTTGAAGCCGGTTACAGAGATCAGAAGCGTGTTTTTTAAAATCCTCCAAAATATGACAAATTCTCCGTAACCTCAAAAATTGTCCAAACGGTAAACCCCTTCGTAGGGGACCAGGATGAAAACTCCGGAAGTGTAACAAGCTATTACGCTGAACTGGTTTCCGATAAAGTGTAGTGGATAGATGGTCCATCTCAATTGAAATATTAAAAGTTTTTTTGATTATTTAAAATCCTTAAAAACTAAGAAGTTCACACATGATAAGACTGATTATGACAGGGAGCAGGTGTATTATTGGATGTATGAGAAAACTGATAAGACCGAGACCACTCGCAAGAATGTTACATTTGATTGGACTTCTGATGACACTGATGATAGTAAGACGGGGTCTGATGATCATTCAACTGGACGGAGCCGTCCGGACTTTTGGTCCAGTCGTGGCTATCGGTTTCACGGAACTTACCACGACGAGGGCTGGGAGCCCCCAACCACGAGGCAATGTTCAAAACAGCGTCTTCAATCGTAGTGGATTTAACAGGGCAGGTTTTGTCTTCAGCTCAGGAACGGGTGCTTAATTATGGCTTGTCCTTTGTGCCAACTACTCGATATGATCCGTTCAGTATGAGAGTTTATTTACATCGTTTTTTTCGTAAACTACGTATTATTCGCTATTTTGATGATAAACCAGCTCCTGTGGATGATTCTGTTGTAAAACCGGTTTCCCGCTGGTTTCCACCAGAAATTGTGGCGGATCCGGCTGTGTCCACCTATCAGGCACTTGTTTTGCAGGATTTGTCCCTTTTAGAAAGTCTGCAGCAAAAACGGTTTTCAAATTTAGATGTGGATGGGTGGCATGCACTTACGTCTTTAGCTTCCGATCCCTCTTTGGTTATCCGTAAGGCAGATAAAGGGGGGGCTTTGGTGTTGCAAACTTTGCCGGACTATCGGACGTCTTTATCTGCTCATTTGAGCGATCGTCTAACTTACAGAATTTTGGACTGTGACCCTACTACAGCTTTGATGGGTGAAATTAAATTGTTAGTGGGGTCTGCTTTGCAGAATGGTTGGATTACCCGTAAAGAACATTCTTTTTTGTTGACTCTACATCCAGTGGTCCCTATTTTATACATGGTACCGAAGATTCACAAATCAATTTCTTCTACCCCTGGTCGACCTATAGTATCGTGCAGACATTTAGTGTTGGAACCTCTTTCTATTTTTTGTGATGTTTTTCTAAAGAGAGAAGCTTGTCAAGTTCCCTCATTTATTAAGGATTCCACACATTTGTTGCAAATACTTTCCACTATCACGGTTCCAGCTAATGCCTTACTTGTCACTTTGGATGTGGTGGCATTATATACCAACATCAATCAAGTAGAGGCACTGAATTTATTGAAAGATCTGTTTACCTTTGCTCCTGACCAATTACCTCGGTCTTTTTTGATTCAACTGATGGATTTTGTATTGACTAGGAACTATTTTTTGTCTGAGGGCACCTTTTATCAACAAATTACGGGTATTGCCATGGGCGCTACTGTGACACCTTCTATTGCTACTCTTTATATGGCAGATATGGAGGCTAATTTGATTGAATGTTCTACAGAATTTGAAAATGTTTTTATTGTGGAAACGTTTTCTCTAAACAGGTAGAAAAGGCGACGGCAAAAGCTAGAAGGATGCTTGGGTGCATACGGAGAGGAATGGCTAGCAGAAAAAAGGAGGTGATAATGCCTCTGTATAAGTCTTTGGTGCGACCTCATTTGGAGTATGGTGTGCAATTCTGGAGACCGCACCTTCAAAAGGATGTTGAACAGGATGGAGTCGGTGCAGAGAGTGGCTACAAAAATGATTAATGGGCATCATTATAAATCATAAGAGGACAGACATAAGGATAATAATATGTACACCTTAGAGGAAAGGCGGGATAGAGGTGATATGATTGAGATGTTTTAAATACCTCCGTGGCATAAATGTTCAGGGAGAGAGCCTCTTTCAATTGAAAGCAAGTTCTGCTATGAGGGGAACATGGGATGAGGGTTGAAGGGAGATAGATTCAGGAGTGATATGCGGAAATATTTCTTTACAGAAAGAGTAGTGGATCCATGGAATAGTCTCCCAGTGGAGGTGGTAGAGATGAGGACAGTAACTGAATTCAAAAAAGCATGGGACCAACACAGAGGATCTCTAAAGGTAAAAAGTGGACTGTTGTAGTTGTTGTTATGGAAGGACAGACTAGATGGGCCATGTGGTCTTTTTCTGTCATCATGTTTCTATGTTTCTATGTTTTTTTCATCTGGACTTCAGATCATACATCGCTCCAGTCATTTATTGCCTGGCTTAACTCCTTAAGAGGAAATATTCAGTTTACTGAACACATTAGCCCGTGTAGGATTGAGTTCCTGGATATGCAAATTTCTATTAAGATGGACCATCTATCCACTACACTTTATCGGAAACCAGTTCAGCGTAATAGCTTGTTACACTTCCGGAGTTTTCATCCTGGTCCCCTACAAAGGGGTTTACCGTTTGGACAATTTTTGAGGTTACGGAGAATTTGTCATACTTTGGAGGATTTTAAAAAACACGCTTCTGATCTCTGTGACCAGCTTCAAAATAGGAGTTATCCACTGTCTGCTATTTCTAAAGTGTACCATAGAGCCCTTCATGTTCATAGGGATTGGCTCTTAGATCCTCAATATCGCAGGGAGCCATCTGCGGTAGAGCCATCAATCACTGGAGTTTTACCATATACCGATCGCAGTTCTGCTGTGCTACGCATTCTACATACTCACTGGTCGGTCCTGCAATTACATGACTGTTTTAAAGTACCTTTGCACATTGCTTTTTCTAGGGGTCAGAATTTCTGTGATCGTCTAGTTCGGACATCATTGGCACCTGATCAAGTGATATTACCAGGAATGGTGACTGGTCATGGACCTTGTAATAGTTGTTGCTATTGTGCCATGACTCTTTCAGGGGACACATGGTGTCATCCGCAGACCTCCAAACTATATAAGCATAGATGGGACACTACTTGTCTGTTATCATATGTTGTTTATCTTTTACAATGCCCATGTGGTTTGGTCTATATAGGTAGGATTATTCGCCAGATAAAAAGGAGATTGGCGGAGCATGCCTCTCGGTTACGGCAGCGCATTGAATCAGCACCGATGGTGACCCACTGTATCACCTTTCATCATGTTTTTGAAGATCTTCGTTGGACTATTTTGGATCATGTACCTTTGAACCCACGCGGGGGTGACAGAGAGAGAAGACTTCAATGGCTAGATCAGAAATGTATTTTTTCTGTGGATACAGTTGAGCCACATGGGCTCAATCGTGAGATTGATTGGCAGAGTGTGCTGTGACGCTGTTGTATTAGGTTATCCAATCAGGGCAGGGATTCCCTTGTTGGTGGGGATTCCCCTGTTTCTATTGGTTGGTTTCTCCTTTTAAATGCATTCATTCAGTCAGAGAAAATGTGTTGCCCTGAGCCGCGCTGATGGCGTTTTTTTTAACATTGTTGCGACATTGCTGAGATCAAAGAGAAGCACTTGATACAGGGCTATTGCCCGAAACGTGCACGTCGTGCCGAGCTGTCTTCTTGTGAGCAATGTATATGATGGGGACTTTATGAGCATATTTCTCAATGGAAAGATAAGTGTAGTAATTGTTGATTTTGGGTGGAGAACCTTAACTGATTAAAAAGTAGCTGGCTGCCTGGTGTGGGTCGAGTTTCAATACTGACCCTCCTCCGGCTTGCTTCAACAAAAAGAACGACAAAAATACAGTATGGGTTGTATATAATTTTGGTGGACTTTTGTTAATAGCTTATCAAAGAACAAAGCACCAGGCATTGATAGCATTCCCATAGAAGTATTACAGCAATCTGATGCAGCTGTTACCGTACTTACAAGGCTCTGCCAAGAAATATGGAAGACAACATCATAGCCAACTGACTGGAAAAGATCTGTGTTTATACCAATACTAAAGAAAGGTGATCCAACTGACTGTGGAAATTTATCATACAATCGCTCTGATCCCACATGCCAGCAAGATTCTACTGAAGATTATTCAAAAGACTACAACCATACCTGGAACAAGAACTACCTGAAGTGCAAGCAGCGTTCAGGAAAGAGCGAGGAACAAGAGACATCATTGTGGATGTGAGATGGATCCTTGAAAAGACTAAAGAATACCAAAATGCTATCTATTTGTGCTTTATCGACTATAGCAAGGCTTTTGACTGTGTAAACCATGAGAAACTCTGCACCACACTAAGAAAAATGGGTATACCAGAATACCTGATTGTACTCTTGCACAACCTGTACATTGATCAAGAAGCAACAGTTCGAACGGAACAAGGAGAAACAGAATGGTTTAAAATAAGCAAAGGTGTAAGACAAGGCTGCATACTTTCCCCCTACCTGTTTAATTTATATGCAGAACAAATCATCAGAAAAGCAGGATTGTCTGAAGACAGAGGTATGAAGATTGGTGGAAGACTCATCAACAACCTTCACTTTCGGCCAGTAATGTGGCATCATCAGCATAGCGAAGATGATCTGAAACATTTGCTTCTCACAATCAAAGAACATAGTCTCAAAATGGGCCTGCACCTTAATGTAAATAAGACAAAGATCATGACAACTGGCATAATGAACAGGTTCATCGTTGAAAGAGAAGAAATTGAAATCGTGAACAACTTTAACCTACTTGGACCAACTATCAATAAGGAAGTAACAAGCAGTCAAGAAATCAGATGACATATTGCTCTTGGCAGAATGGCTATGAAAGACCTAGATAAGATTCTCAAGAGCAGAGATGTCTCTCCCCATACAAAGATTCGACTTGTTCAAGCCATGGTATTTTCAATAACATCATATGGATGTGAAAGCTGGACAGTGAAAAAGATAGACAGGAAGAAAATTGATGCCTTTGAATTATGGTGCTGGCGGCGAATACTGTGTACACCATGGACTGCCCGAAGAACAAACCAGTCGGTACTAGAGGAGATCAACCTAAGCTTTCTTTAGAAGCTCAGATGACAAGACTTCGACTTTCATACTTTGGACACATCATGCGAAGAGAGAGATCATTAGAGAAAGACATCATGCTTGGCAAGATAGAAGGTCAACGCAAAAGAGGAAGACCAGCAATGAGATGGATCGATACAATAACAGCAGCTACGGGTACCAGTCTGCCAACAATGAGCCGCCTGACTGAAGACCAAACACAATTTAGGATAGCTATCCAGAGGGTCGCCATGAGTCTACTCCGAATCAACGGCACTTACAACACACCATCTCGCAGTCTCCGTTCTATCCACATAAATCGCCTATACCTACCCTCCCCCTCACAGGCGCATCTCCAATCAACCAGACATTCGGCCTTCTTCTACCTTGGTCCCTCCCTATGGAACTCTCTGCCCACCACCCTTCAACTGGAGGAGTCCTACCCTAAGTTCTGCTCCCTACTGAAAACTTAATTTCCTTTTCCTATATATTTTATGGTATTGTAAACTGCCCCGATATAATGGGGTGTGGTATATCAAATGCTGAAATAAACATAAACATATAAAGATGGTCCCTGCTCTTCAGAGCTTACAATCTAATCTGTTTCCAGCATTGAATATCCAGGCCTAATGTTCAGCGGCAGCAGCTAGCTGCTGCTGCCAAATTTTGGGTTCTATATCTCTTGAGATGCAGGTGACACCTCTCAGGTCATTTAAAGGGTCTTGGTCCCTTTAAAGGATAGAGCTCTCTATCTCAGATTTCTGTGACAGGGAAACATGATGTCTCTGGCCACAGCAGGGCAAAGAACTTACTGTAGGATTCGTTAACCTGCAGTACTCGGGTCCCAAAAGTTAGTGAATCCTGTGACAAATTTTGTTCAGTAAAATAGCAAACAAATGCACTCTTATCATTGCTTAGTAAGCGCTCCCCTAAATATCCACCTGAGGCAATAAAGAGTGAAGAGACTTGTCCAAGGTCCGAGAGAGCATCAGGGGCTCAGTTCTGGCTTCCCTGAGTCTCAATCCGCTGCACTAACCATGAGGCTTCTCCTCCACTCCTTGCTAACCTTCTCTCTGAAGTTTGCTTTATGCTAATTTTGCTTCAGATTAGTTGGATGCCCTGGAGTTGACTCAAGGTTTTGGTGCCCCAGCAAACCTTTAACTTCATGCTCTCCCGGTTGTCTGAATCTATAATTTAGTTTGAATTCTCTGCTCTTTGTGGCCCCTCTCCAGAAGTTCACCAAAGGAGCACTATACCACGTTGCTGAAAAGATACCCAGTCTGTACTACGTGGTTTAGAGTTGGAAGGATACCTTTATTGATTTGTGTATTGTACAATAGCCTGATAGCCCGACACATGCCATGTTTCCTTTTCACTTCCTCAGGGGATTCAGGCGTGCTGCGTACATACAAACATAAATATCATAACACATCCATAAGAACATAAATATCATAAAATAAATCTAAAAACATTGATCATAAAAAAAATTGATTATAAAAAAAATATATATATATATGCTAACCATATGTTCTTGTATACACATATAAAGTACTTGTTAAAACCATATAACATAGAAACATGATAACAGAAAAAGACCACATGGCCTATCTAGTCTGTCCTTCCATAACAACAACTACAACAGTCCACTTTTTACCTTTAGAGATCCTCTGTGTTGGTCCCATGCTTTCTTGAATTCAGTTACTGTCCTCATCTCTACCACCCTCCACTGGGAGACTATTCCACGGATCCACTACTCTTTCCGTAAAGAAATTATTTCCGCATATCACTCCTGAATCTATCTCCCTTCACCCTCATCCCATGTCCCCCTCGTAGCAGAACTTGCTTTCAATTGAAAGAGGCTCTCTCCCTGAACATTTATGCCACGGAGGTATTTAAACATCTCAATCATATCACCTCTATCCCGCCTTTCCTCTAAGGTGTACATATTAAGATCCTTAAGTCTGTCCTCATATGCTTTATAATGAAGCCCATTAATCATTTTAGTAGCCACCTCTGCACCGACTCCATCCTGTTCACATCCTTTTGAAGGTGCGGTCTCCAGAATTGCACACCATACTCCAAATGAGGTCGCACCAAAGACTTATACAGAGGCATTATCACCTCCTTTTTTTTCTGCTAGCCATTCCTCTCCATATGCACCCAAGCATCCTTCTAGCTTTTGCCATCGCCTTTTCTACCTGTTTAGCTACTTTAAGATCATCAGACACAACCACGCCTAGGTCCCGCTCTTCTTAGTGGACAAAAGTACTTCACCTCCTATACTGTATTGCTCCCTTGGGATTGCTGCAGCCCAAATGCATGACCTTACATTTTTTAACATTAAATCCCAGCTGCCAAATTCTAGACCATTCTTCAAGCTTAGCTAGATCCCTCCTCATGTTATCTACCCCTTCCTGGGTGTCTACTCTATTGCAGATTTTGGTATCATCCGCAAAGAGGCAAACCTTACCTGAAAGCCCTTCCGCTATATCACTAACAAAGATAACAATAAATAATCAAATTAAAATTAATAGTTAAAAACATCTAAAAACTATCATAAGAATAATTAAAAGTACATATATAAATAAATAAACAAGTAAATGAATCTGTCGATTAGTATACCTAAAGTGTGTGCAACCACATGTTCTTAGTACTTTACTTTTACCTATCTAGCAACTTCATTTTTAAAGAAAGAAATGATATTATCCACCACTGGTGGGTAACAGCAGGAGCGAGTGTACTACAACTCAGTTGTCTCTAAAATTATTTGCTATCCTTGGTATTACATAAACGTCAAACTAGGAATGTAAAATTGAAATTTTATACATAATTTAATAAAAATTAAAACCATATGATAACCAGTAAAATAAAAATAATAAATAAATAAATAAAATTGATAAACAAGTTCTAAGAAACTTAAAAAATTCTTGAAAGAACCCTTGATACTATCATATTATACAGGAAAAATTGTAAAAGAACGTACCCGTTCTTGAATGCAATATTCACAATATGATCTTATCTTGATCACCTGCAGGAGCTTAAAGAACGCTTTTCTCTATGAATTAAAACAAATATTTCATTCATATTTGCTACCATTATGTCTGCCAGCCTTCTCTTATTATTCCATTCGTAGAACTGCTTAATGTCCGACTCTCTTCCCTCACACTCAAGCCTAAACTGCAGAATATATTTCTGCAGATAAAACATTCTATGCTAATTGCCAAATAGAGCCTTTAGACAATACGTTTCTGGATGTAGTGAGGCAGCCATGAGGCTCTTACACAAGTGAGCAGCCTGACCCTTCCCCCCAAGCCATGAGGCTCTTACATAAAGTAATCAGCCTGCTAAGAGAAGACATTAAGATTTCAGTAGACACCCTTCCCCCTCTCCAGGTCTGAGCACAATATCCCCTAGCCCAGAAATCAACAGACCAGAGCACACCCGTTTGGACAAGTCACCCACCTACCTACCCCAGAGGCAGCTGATTGGTGGGCAGGAAATACCTGTGGCAAATGGGATTATAGAATGAGTTTAAAATTGTACTGTATATAAGGCATTGGAGGACGTCCCTCGGGGCTCAGACTTTTTGTGGAGGGTACCGGCTCTCTGTCTGAACCTTTGTGCACATTAAAGATCCTGTTTGCATTCCAGCCTGTCTGTGAGTTTTCCTTCTGTGGGGGTGAGTGATTGAATAAGAGCTTTTCACAGCATTTGCCATAACATTTCTGGTGCATTGGCCGGGAAACATTAAAAGAAAAGCCTCTCTCTCATGACACCCACGGTGGGAAGACTACTGCTTTTTTGCAGGATCAGGGCCTCCACTGGTCAGGGACCGACCCCTCCAGGTGATTAACGATCCTTGGCGCCACGGGGCCCCTTTGTGCTCCGAAGGACTCTTTGACTTGTGTGGTCAGTCGGTCCCTGCGGCTGAATCCCCAATTGAAAACCGGCTGGATAGACTGGCATTCAAACTCTTCCTGATCAGAGGTCTGGTAAGTACTGCCTTACTGTTTTGGGTAGTAAATTCTGTGAACCTGTAGCGGCCCGATCACCCGCAACCAACGGTCCCTAGTAGGGCCCCCGGGGGGGGGGGGGGTTTCTGAAGCCACCGTTCATCCAGTTTTGAGTAGAAATCAGAGTACCAGTAAGATAACTGCAGTATGAATTAATTTTGCTACCTTGGGCCCCTTAAAAGTATTTAAAGTGCAGCGCTGCCAAAGCTATTAAAAAATTGCCTAAAATATTAGTACTTAACCCCCTTAAGTGTGCCTTTCAAGAATAATTGCGCTGATCGCAATTCTCCGATGATCGGGGCGATTTATTTAGAGCCTTTGCCCCATGTGCTCCTATAGTGTTGGGGGCTTTTTTGTGTTGCCATGTGCTTTTAGTGTTGGGGGTTCCTTTTGTGCTAGTGATCCTGGAGCTCCATCTAGTGGACATTAGAAAAATAGCTAGCTACTATTATCCTCATGGTAAAAGTTAAATCCTATGCTAGTGTGTGTAATGTGTAATGTGTATTTGTAACGTATTCGCTGCTGAGACGTCTCTGTTTTCTGTTTTCCCTCTTTCATTTTCCCTTTGTGGTCCTGTGTGTTTTGTGCAACCAAACTCTGCCTGTTACCTGGATTATATTGTATATTGTATTCCCAGAATTGAGATTAGAAAATTTACACTGAACATTGCATTCCTAGAATTGAGATTACAAGATTTGCACTGTAAATTGTGATTTTGCAAATTGTGATTAGAGCATGGGGTCCGGAGGCTAAATTGTAGTGAAGGAGTATCCGGGCCAGCTTCCCTATATAGATTCATGGCTGGCCCATATAGTTAATGTGCTGTTATGTAGAAACTGTTAGTGTCTCTGTGTTTAGTTCTGACATTAGGGAAAGATTAGGGAAAGAAAGTTTTTATCTAGACATTAGGTCTTTATATTTCAGGATTGATTTTGATACTCTATCAGTAAAAGGTGAAGTTATTAACAAATCGCCCTGTGTCCCCAAACAGTGAAAAAATACCAGGTCTACTGATTGCAGGAAAGGGACTGTTTCCCTGTAAATAAAAGGGAACAGTATGTAGACTGTTGTACTGGTGTAGCAGTGAAGGAAGACAATTGCTTTGTTTAATGCATATCCAGTTTCATTGCTATGTTTCATGCATGATCAGTGGTCAGGGAACCAGGTGTTTTGGTCATGCCTCTCAGCGGTGAGTGGGGGATAGTTGGAACTGCTGAAATAGTTTGCATAGCTATAGAAAGATACTGGGAGGAGTTCCTTCTTCTAGCAGATGAATGGAGGCCCATTAGAGAGTGAAGGAAGACAATTGCTTTATTTAATGCATATCCAGTTTCATGCATAGTCAAAGAACCACATTTTTGATCACACCTTTCAGCAGTGAGTAAGGGGTGGTTGAAAACTGCTGAGATAGTTTGCATAGCTATAGAAAGATACTGGGAGGAGTTCCTTCTTCTAGCAGATAAATGGAGGCACATTAGAGAGGACAAAAGAGAAAAAAAAATCACCTAGGAGTCTTTCTCCTAGCAAACGCCACACCTAGTCTCCAAACAATCCTCTTGTCATCAATTTACATTGTAGAGTTTTAAGCTTCTGGAACCATGGGGGGTGCCTCCTTTGAGCATCCTCAAATGTCTGAGCAGCATCTTGACTGTGTAAGGCTGAAGAAGGACTGTCAAATTACTGTTAGCAATATCTGTAGGGCAAAGCTGATGTGTGAAAATTAGCTGCAACACATTTGTTAGAACTTAAAAAAGGGGAGAGAAAATCCTTATAAGATTATGAAGAAATGAAGATTTTTTTACTTGTCTTTTTAAAGCCTGAATTTTATCTCTGGTACATATATTTGGTTTTGACTGCATATACAAAATTAAAAATTAAAAGGGATTTGATATCCTGTGGCAAGCACCTCATAGAGGGTTTTCAGATCAGTTTGATGCCAGTCTCAGGTATTATTAGGTTTTAAATTAAATGTGAAAAGTACATTTAGGTTAAAAAAAAATATAAAAGGGAAGTGTTTGCATTCCAGATATCCACCAACCTTTTCATGCAAAAGTATCAGTTTCATCATTTGAATGCCTATTTTCTGAACTGTAAGATTTAAGGTAATTACTTTGCATTGTTAAGCTCAGTGCTGATGATTGCTGAACAGGACAGTGGCACCATGGCTGCCAATTACACTGCCCTTTCCAATTTTCAAATTATTGGGAAGATGGAACTGAGTTCCCAGAAAAATATGGAAATATTTGTAAAGTTATTTACAAATATAACAATAACATTGACATGAGTTGATTGGACAAAACCAAATCTTGCTTGTCAGCAATGATCCAGGAGAGGTTTAAGAAAAAGAATGAGAGAAAAGAAACAATACTAAGTTTTTAAACAATTGTTTAATGTTCTTAGCAACCTTGCCAAATAAGGATACATTAGTATGGTATAAAAACATGAAAGGGACCTATGTATGTGGTTGGTGGAATGATGCAGGTGATGGGGGAGTGTTCTGAGGGATGAAGTGGGATATTAAGAGGAAGGACTCTGATAGACAGTAAACTGATGAAGTAATTCAATGATGTGAAGTGATGTATCTGGCTAATGAATATGTAAACAAAAAAAAAATGATGAGCACTTTATTCAACTATGTCATCTCCAGAATATTCAATTTAGGAATTCATCTAGGCCCCAACACATACTCAATAATTGGAAATGGACACCTGGAGACAGGCTAGGTGCACCCTGATGGGTTTTGGAGGACCTACACTGGCCATGTGGTACTTCCAGATGCTTTTTTGCCTCCTTTTTGCCTCTGCATGTCCTGGCCAGGCATGCATGGGCAAAGGGGGAGCATGTAAAGGTCAGTCAAGGGCATAATGGAATGTTCACTACCAGCAAGTGAATCTCCAGTGACAGAGAGACAAGGAGTTAATTAAACTGCCAGATAAAATTGACACCATACAAGATAGTTACTGATAGACCATTGAAAGTTTAAACAGCAATATTTGTAGGATGTGATCTTGGTAAATGTGGAGGAAGTTAAGTTTATTTCATTGTGAAATCGAATCCAGCATATTTAGTTTTTTTTCATTCAATATTGGTGCTGCTTTTCTGAATAAGGCCTGGAGCCATGTCACCAATTGCAATCCAGAGAGTCCAGCAGAGGAAAGTGGCCGGGGTCCAGATGGAGCAGACCATCCCGAGAACTCAGAGCTGCCCATCGCTGAGATGTGTGAAGGAGTCCCTATCTGGATCAGTGTGTCACATTGAAAACGGGCCAGGGTGTCTGCCTATGAGAATGAGAGGTTCAAATTTTGAGAGAGACAGAACTTGAACTTCAGAGAAAGGTGAAGCACACTGCGAGGTCCTGGGGAACTGATGAGAGGCAGGAAAAAGAACTGTTGGACTGACTGGGGGGGGGGGGGTTTGGGGGCTTCTGTGAACGATTGTATTGTTATCCTTTTAATATTGTTTTCTCAGAAAGTAACTGAAATCTACAAGCCATTTCGGCTTCAACAACTGCAATACCCACACCTGCTCAAGTTTTTGCTGTACTATTCTCAGAGCTTTCTTTATCACATTATTAAGCACTGCTGCTTTTGACATACTTTCATGTTATGTGTTTTCAATATTATTGACCAGCTGCAAGAAAATGATGTTACAATGTATGTTGTCTCTAGGGAACAGTACCAGAAACTGCTTTTCTGATGACCCCTATCTGTCTCAAATGGTTGCTTGTCCATTGACCTTAGTGGGATTACCTTGCCCCATAAACAAGAAAAGAAAAAGAAAAATTGGGAATGAAGGGAAATTGGCTGATAGGTATGTCTAGTATGGCTGCATCCTTGCCTGAGGCTGTAATACATTATGATGGCACGGAAAAAAGCATGTGGGCTAAGAAAATGAGTACCCAGAGCCCAGCACAACAAGAGTAAAGCCAGGGGAAACCATACTCTGAGCAGAAGTGCACAGAAAATGGACCCAGCTAACAAAAGACAGCCCAGGCCTGAACAGATTGAACAGGCCTGAGCAAGCTGGGCAAGCCTGGACAAGTTAAACAGCCCAAACAAAGCTGGTGATACAAAGTACTCATATGCCCTGAAGACTACAGTGCCAGTGATTAATGAAGCAAAGGGAATGGCAGGGTGCAGCCAGAATGACTCAACACTAGCAAGAATAAAAGCCATTAATATGCTGATAAGGGTGGATCCCAGGGAAAGAGCCTTTGCCCCAAAGGAAAGAAGCCTCTGCAGACTTTTTGCACACTGCCCTCCTTTGTCCCAAAGGAAAGAGGCCTCTGCAGGCCCTGCAACCTTTTACAGTCAGAACAGCAACTTTTGCACACGAAATAAAAACGTTTGTGCAGGAGTTGCTATAGAGGGTATAGGGTATGTGTTGTTTAAACTCACTGATGCAAGTGTTTCCATTGAACACTCTATCCTAGATCTAAGTGATCTAGTTAATCATATTACTGACCCGTCCATGGGTCCTGGGTGGTTTATGAAGTGGTTCAGTTGGCCAGGGAGACTAAAAATCCCAGTGGTAGGGGTTCTTTTTATTTACTGCTATGTGCCATTCTGCCATGTTGTATCCCCATTCTTTACCGCTTCATTACCACCACCCTTGACACCCTGGTAGAACGCAAGGCGATTACCACTGTCATGGCCCTGACCCAATACACCCCTCTGCGGCTTGCCTCCAGTAATACAGCCCTCAACCGCCTCTAGCGGTTGAGGTCTCACTTAAAAAGGGGGGAGTGAGGCAGCCATGAGGCTCTTACACGTGAGCAGCCTGACCCATCCCCCCAAGCCATGAGGCTCTTACATAAAGTAATCAGCCTGCTAAGAGAAGACATTAAGATTTCAGTAGACACCCTTCCCCCACTCCAGGTCTGAGCACAATATCCCCTAGCCCAGAAATCAACAGACCAGAGCACACCGGTTTGGACGGGTCACCCAGGTACCTTCCCCAGGGGCTGCTGATTGGTGGACAGGAAATACCTGTGGCAAATGGGATTATAGAATGAGTTTAAAATTGTACTGTATATAAGGCATTGGAGGACGTCCCTCGGGGCTCAGACTTTTTGTGGAGGGTACTGGCTCTCTGTCTGAACCTGTGTGCACATTAAAGATCCTGTTTGCATTCCAGCCTGTCTGTGAGTTTTCCTTCTGTGGGTGAGTGATTGAATAAGAGCTTTTCACAGCGTTTGCCATAACAGTAGGAAGATTTATCCTCTTCATACGTTAAACCGACATGCATTATAACTGCAGAGTTGTTTCATAACGTTTAATATTCGCATGGATCAGAGAGGTATTAAACCTATTACAATCGCATTTAAACTTTTAAAATCTATATTTATGACTCCCCATATCAAATAAAAATATCTACACATCCATTCTTTAAATCAGGAAGGCTTGTCTTCTCCATTTATGAAAACTACATTCTTTCAGAATCGCGGGACTGTTTTTCTTCTAACATTCATTCATACTTATAAAACCTCCTTTTTCTTACTGGGAGTCGCTCTCCCTTGCATCGTACTTTGAAGAAGTGAAAACGAAACACGGCCTATGTCGGGCTATCAGGCAATACAATACATGAATCAATAAAAGTATCCTTCCAACTCTTCACCACGTAGTACAGACTGGGTACCCTCTCCAGAAGTTGCCACCCCAGGTGACCACCTAGTTTTCCAGATGGCTGGGACGCCCTTGCCAGTACCAGAGGGTCAGGGAATATTTCTGCCAGAGACTTACCCTCCCGTGAGCAGTGGATTAGGTTTTTTATGATTTCTGTAAGATTTTCATGCATCTGAGTCATTGATGGCAGAAAAAGAGCGAATGGCCCAGCCAGTCTGCCCAGTTAATCCCATCTACATTGCCGAGGATATATCACAGCTGTCAGCCATGGGCACATGACCACTTTTAGGCTATCACCTCTTATCCAGTTATAAAGCACCATGAATCTGAAGCTGAATGAGACTGACAGGCCTCCCTCTGGGCTCTCGCAGCTGTCAGTCTCTGCAGGGACCTTCCCATCCAGCTGCTCCAGCTGTTCCCTGCCTCTCTCCTCCTGTGACTCTCCTGAAGCACTGACAGGGTTCAGGGGGTACTTTACCTTTCTCTCGTCTTTCCTTCCTCAAGTGGTAAACAACCAACACAACCAGTAAACCACACGGGATTAACATGGACATGAGAAGGATGGAGAGAGAGACCACCCAACGGGAGACCCGCTGGAAAAATCCATCTGAAAAAGAAATGCAACCAGGTCACGAGAACTTGAAACTATGCTAAGACATCTGAATATATGGGAATTTTTAGTCTGGAATGTCAGATGGGTTTGTAGAGAATGCTGTTAGACATAGGTGACAGAAGATTGTGGGATTAATGGTAAAAAAGATTTCAGAGCTCTCTTTTGCATAATGAGACATGAGTTCCTGTTGGATTAATTTCAAAAGGGTCATGCTGACAGCCCCGAGAGGAAGGAGCAACATTTCAGTATCAGAAAATGGAAATATACCAGAAAAATGAAACACAAAAAGACGTGTTAATAAACTTCTCTGGATCTGACTCTAGGAGGCGCTGCTAACTTCATGATGTAAATAGATCTCAGTCATATGAACAATTTATATTCCTGAAACTTCTGTCACCATAACTGACCTTCTATAGAAATCACTGATGATTCTCTCTCTTGGCTCAGGATGATGTTTTTGATATGACAGGAAATCTTGCTGTACTGATTTGTTGTCATAAGTAGGGAAGTTCTGATATTGAGCAGACCATTGTGCTCTTGTGTTTCTGTCTCAGATATTGGCATCAGGTTCTGTCCATCTTCTTGTGTCCAGGTCACTTCAGGCTCCGGATACCATCCTGTGGATTCACACAGAACCTTTACCCCTCTGTCCTGATGGTCAATCACAGAGATGGAAGGAGCACTGCCCAGACCTAAAGGAAAATAACATCTATCCATCAGAATGTTACAGATTCATTGTCTGATAGTGACGGGATAATCACCTTTTATGCAGTATTAAAATGGATAACATTTTGCTTCCAGCAGCTGTTGGAGAACAAGCCCGGAAATTGTGATCATGGGTAGAAATGTAAAAATGTCAGAGATTTGAACATAAGGGCCTTGCCCAGAAAATCCCACAGAAAGAAGGGGAGAACCCCTGTTACAGGTAAGCAGCCTCACTTTTCATAGCCCCTCACCAATCCAGCACTGTTAACTATTTTAATCCTATCCTACACACTTATCACAATCAAGGGCCTAAGGAAGGATATAGTATCCCTGTATTCTTTAAAAGATATAAAATAGGACTGGGAGAGCTGGAGAAAATAAGGGGAAAGAAAAGAAAGTAAGAAGGAAGGGGGAGCTGCTGCTGGTCACCTTCAGATCTTGCTCCCCACCCTTTCGGCAGACAAGGGTGTCTCCAGGCCAACAGAACATCTCTAGAATCTCCAAAGAAAGAAAGACGGAGCCCTGACCAACAGCAGCCACAGCAAGGTAACCCTGGTTCAGCACAATTCATAATTTAGGATTTCACAATTTCTCTTGTTATTGCAGAGTTCCCTTGCGTAAGACCCAGAAGCAAATATATATGTACATCACTGAGTGTTCTAATTACTGAATACGTGTGTAATTAAACCCCGGCATGGTGTGGAAATGCTTCTTACATCAATCTTTGACAACCTCATAAGAGGTATAGAAAATATAAAGAATGGATTCCTGCTATTATTCATAGACATTTCGGCAGCCTTTGACACAGTGTCCCACACTAGACTACTACAGCGCCTGCAACAGATAGGATTGCACAAGAACACTCTGAAATGGTTCACATCGTACCTGGAAGATCAAACACAGCAAGTCAAATGCACCCAAAAGAAATCATTGCAGTTCCCCGGAGGAGTGGCCTAGTGGTTGGGGCAAGGTACTTTGGGCCGGAAGGTCGGGGGTTCAAATCCCACTAGAGGACAGCAACCTTGGGCCGGAAGGACTGGGGTTTCTAGTCCCACAGGTGCCCCTTGTGGTCTTGGGCAAGCCACTTAACCCTCCATAGCCCATGTTCCCTGTAAAATAGTTCTCTGTGTGCTGTGCTATCCTGTCTAATCAATGTGTTTATACTTCAAAAATTTCCTGTTATGATCTGACAATTTCCAATCTGTAATCAAAACCGCTGCTGATCGCTGGAAGTAGCGGTATACAAATGTATACTAAATAAATAAATAAATAAATGCAAGGAATACCTCAGGGATCTGCCCCGTCAATGCTCTTCAATATTTACATCCAACCCATATGCAACATCAGACGACACAAACTCCACTATCACATATATGCTGACGACATCAAGGTGTATGCTCCAATCAATCTACTAACACTTAACACCACAACTATAACTAAATGCCTTGAAGACATGAATGTCTGGCTCATAGACAATAACCTGACGGTCAACTCCGATAAAACTGAGGCAATGTTCATCACCAGGAACCCAAGCTTCATTCCACCACAGAATATCAGCATTCTAAACAAACTTATAATAGTCAAAGATGAAGTTAGGTACTTGGGCATTACAATGGACAGAGCTCTGAACATGAACTCTCATATCGCCAAAACCGCGAACAAGGCCTATCAACGTTTGAGGACCATAAGAAAGATAAAACCACTACTCTGCCAGGACCACTTCCACACAGTATGCCAAGCACTCATCACACCTCTGCTTGATTACGGAAATTCTTTATATCAAGGCCTCCCCCAGCAGACCTTACACCCACTCCAAATGGTGCAAAACACTACAGCATGCATCATCACTGACACCCCAAGATCAGAACACATCACCCCTATCTTACAGCAAATACACTGGCTACCAATGGTAGCTAGAGCAAAATTTAAAATAATCTTGATCATCTTCAAGATCATCCACCATCTTTCAGCAGATGCACTACAAGAAATTGTAACAAGGAACATCAGTAACAAACCAAGAAGGAACAATTATGACAACATGATCAGCACACCTTCAGGATATCACAAGACTAAACAAAATACGTCAAGAAGAGCTCCATCATTAATGGCATCCACACTATGGAACTCCCTCCCAACAAGCCTAAGGGAATTAGCAGACATCACAGACTTCCGCAAGGCCCTTAAAACCCTGCTCTTCACAGAAACCTATGAGCAGATAGACAACAGTCCCAACCAGATACACAACAGCACCCAACCGAGTGGGATTGCAACGTAAACTCCACTGCAAGCTCAATACTTAACCATCCCAGTTAGACTCACGACACCATCATGATAAATGTAACCCTCATATTTTGTTGTCTTAATGTTGTTAAATACCCTCATCTTAAATGTTGTAAAGCAACCACATGTTATATGTTACCCAATTGTGATGTGATGAAACCACTTTGATTGTAGGATAAGGTGGTATACAAGTATGTCTAAATAAATAATTTCTCTCAATAAATCTGCTCTGCAACTTAAGAAGGGGAGTCTAGTCCTTAATTGTATTTTGTTTCATAGTATGTTGCAGTGCAGATTTTAAATGAAAGCTAGTGAGTATTCCCCAATACATATATGTTAACTTCCCCCTCAGAAAAATATTTCAGTCATTCATCCTACATTTCAGTATCACCAGTGTTTCAGACTCACCTTCCCCAGGCAGGAGCAGCAGAGATCGCCCTGTGTCTGCTCTTTCTAAACAGTTTATTGGAGCAGACACTTGACAAAGGAGCTGTTGTACTAAGCCATAAAAACCGTTCACTGGTTAACCTCCTTTTTATGTGAAATTACCTACAGATGCAAATAAGCAAACACGCCATGTTCCCAGCTGTGGAAATTCAAGTAAAATCTTTCAAAATGACCCTTTTAGCATCATGACAGCAGCCTTTAAGGGGGCCACTGGGCAAGAATCCAAGACCCTCCAGCCTGCTCCCCAGGGGCATCAAATCCCTGGCAACCAGCAACACCCTCAATCCTTCTCCCACTCTGCTCTGACCATAATCAAAAACAGCACCCTCTCCATCAAAGCCTCTTCTCCTTAAAATAATATTGCAGCATCTGGGACCCCCATCCTCCTTGAGCCCCTGACTCACCCCTAGATACCAGATCAGCAGTGATCCCCGCTCACTCCTGCCCCATGATCCTTAGAGATAGTACCCTGAGACTCACGCTAGGGGTTCAGAGGTAATGCTATTTTAAGTCCACAAGCTGATGGGTCAGGAATGGCTGGGGAAATGTTCTGCTAGGTGCTGGGAGGATTTCAGGGGAAGATTGGGAGATGGTCTTGGACTGTCATGAGGGTTGAGAGCATGGGCTTGGACTGATAGAGGTCTCTGGAAGCTTTCAAGTGCTGGTACCGGCCGCTTCAAAAAGCCCCCCCCCCCGAGCATGAGACTGGTAATGTGCATGAATAATGCAGCTTCTGAGGTTAAATGCAAGCTGTGGTAATCAATTTGCACCTTAATGAGGTTATTTGGTCAGAATGTGCTTTATTCTTTAATGCACCCTCTCTGAATCTCTCACTTCTTTGCCTATTTTATTATGTTTTTGAATCAATGCTGACCCAGCACCTCCTGGGCTTTTTTGGCAATGTGACCAGACGTAGATTGCAGGCCTTTCATGGTTAAGTGACTTGTCCAAGGCCAGAAAGAGTGATAGTGGGAATCAAACCCTAGTTTGTTGCTTATTAAGCCAGTGCTATAACCATTATGCTCCTCTGCTACTCCCTTATTTTATTTTATCATTAATATGTCTGTAATATCAGTGAGTCCTCTAATGTGGCCACAGTATGGCAGTTTGGTGTCTTAGTCATAATGATTCCTTAAGTCTTTTAGTCAAAGTTATAATACACAACAGCTGGAAAGTGAGAAGGAAACGAAAACTTTCACTTACCAGCTACTTTCAGCTCTAGTTTTGTTTCATAGTAAGTATGAGATTGAAAGAAACATGTGTAGATTCCTTCATCATCGAGCCTGATGTTGTGTATCAGCAGTGAAACGCTTCCACTGGAGATGAGATTCCTGATCAGCTCCGTCCTGCCTCGGTATTCTGGGAGCTGATACTCATTCTGATCCATCCCCTTCTCATACAGGTGCACAAGTGAGTCAAATCCACCTCGGAACCACCTCACCTGCATGTGCTCAGCATTGATAGGTGGGGAGAGGCGGCAGGGTAACTCGGCGTCTTCACCCAGACCAGCAACCACTGGCTGATCAGGGCCGAGGACTTTAAAACTTTCTGCAAATAAACATGATAAACACATGGAAACATATCAGTTAGCAATGGAGAATATGGGAGTAATTGCCGAGACATGTAAAGAGTAACAGTCTGCACTAATCACAAAGGCCCTGGGCAGATCCAAGGAAATTATCAATAATCCTAAAACTCATCTCCTTATAAAACTGCATAAACATCAATCATTTTCATGTCAGATTTTATAAATCTTATCATAACTCCCAGGAAGAGAGAAAGCATCTGATCCTGAAATTGATCAGAAGCCATTCCTGGAGGGGCTTCATTTTGAGCAAGACAATTCTGTGACTTTACAATTTGTTTGCCTAAGAGTTCTTAGAAAATGAGCTATTTTTGTTATATAGCATTTTTTCTGCTTAAGCTACTGGTTTATTTTTTGTAGCAGTTTGCAGAAGGGGATTTTTCTGTTTTAGGCAAAGCTATTTTTGCTGCTGATTTTTTCTTTCCTCGAGCCTTCACGTTCAAAGAAGAGTGAACTGCAGGTAATACTCTTTGAAGCCACTGCCTGCTGAGGTGTTAGATCCCTCCCTTCCCACCCCAATTCTCATCCATCCCAGGTAAGAAATCTTGCTATATAGAACCACTCACTGATTAACTTGTTGATTAAACTAGAAATGTTTAATACTGGTTGAAAGGAAAAATCTAGGAAGTAAATAGTTCCAAGTTTGGTTATCTGCTAAAAGAAAACAATCTGAAGGAGTGTTCATTAGGTAATTCTAAAAGGGAGCACATCAGACTGTATACCTCAGTAGAGATAAACTGCTACACACCCCAGTAGCTAGTGAACAATTAAGCAGGACTAAACCCAGGGAATTAGAATAGTGGTGTTTGATCTCACATAAAAGAGTCTAGCTGTTGTTTTGACTTACAGAACAGCTGAGGAAAAGGTAGAGACTTAGTTGGTTTTCTTCTTATTTATTTCAATGACTACCAAAGCTCCTACTATTGAACTATGGCTGGGAAAAATCCTGTTACCAAAACTATTGCTCCTGTTACAGTTTTTGCCCTCAGTTCAGACAGATAGCCAGATCCCAGGCAAAGGACTGGTTCCATTTGCAAGATGCCTGCAGGTTGAATCCCTCATGGAACAAGCGGAGAAACTGAGAGAGGAGGTGGTGAGGCTTAAAAGCATCTGTGACAGCGAGAGCTATATTGATTAAATGCTTCTTGAAGCATCAAAAATTTCCAAGATGATATGGTACATCAAGATTTTGGTCACCAGAGCCTGAAGAACTAACACTCCAACTCTATGGTCCCTTGAACTGAAGAAGTGGTATGCACCCCTGGAAGCAGAGAAGGTTAGAACATCCCAGGAACTGGAGAAGTCAGAGCTCAAAACTTCCAAATTTACCAAACCAATGACCACAAGAAAAAGAAGGATAGTGGTGGTTGGCAATCTCCTTCTGACGGGTATAGAGGCATCCATCTACCAACCAGACATGATATTCCAGGAGGCGTTCTATCTGCCAGGTGCCAAAATCCAAAATGTTAGAGAGACTTTTCTGAAAACCATCAAGCCTACAGACTATTATCTGATGCTGCTCATCTATAAGAACATAACATAACTTAAGATATGCCATAGTGGGTCAGACCAAGGTCCATCAAGCCCAGTATTCTGTTTCCAATAGTGGCTAATCCAGTTCACAAATACCTGACAGGGTCCCAAAAGTGGAGTGGAGGATTGGCCTAGTGGTTGGGGCAAGGTACTTCAGGTCGGGGGTTCAAATCCCACTAGAGGACAGCAACCTTGGGCCGGAAGGACTGGGGTTTCTAGTCCCACAGGTGCTCCTTGTGGTCTTGGGCAAGCCACTTAACCCTCCATAGCCCATGTTACCTGTAAAATAGTTATCTCCAAGTTATAATGTCCTGTTCAATGTAATTTCAGTTTGTTCAATGTAAACCACACTGATGCAGAATAGCTCGGTATATAAGAGAATGTAAATAAAAAGGCATATAGGTTCCACAATGCTTATCCTGGGTTAAGCAGTGGATTTTCTTTGCCTGTCCTCTAGTCTTTCTACTTTTTGATGGCTTAAACAACCAATCTACACTAACGTCTTCATTCATTAATTTATAGACCTCTATCATATCTCCCTTCATCCACCTCTTTTCAAAGTTGAAGAGCCCTAACCTATTAAGCCTTTCCTCTTTACCATTTTGGTTGATGTTGGACAGATGTTGGCACAGATGATACTGCTAAGCATCCCTCCGAGTGTATCAAGAGTGACTTCTTAGCTCTGGGAGAGGGGGTGAAACAGATAGGTGTAGAGGTGGTATTTTCCCCCAATACTCCCGTTGGTTCTTTCTTCCACTGTTTCTTCATCTCTTTCCTCCACTATGTCATCTAAGTCTGTTGACGAGGCAGTAGCTTCCTCTAAGGCTGCACTCTCCTCTACTCTGGATACTCTCGCTCTGCCCATGCTACGTCCTGTGAGGCGTTCTGCACCCCAGCCCTGGCTTTCATCTACTACCAGCTATCTACATTCCTGTGCCCATTCTGCTGAGCGTGCCTGGCTCAAATCCCGCTCTCTTTCTACACTTCAAATTCATGCTTGTCTCTTTCCAGTCAGCCATAGCTCTTGCCAAACAAAACTATTATGTCTATCTGATTAACTCTCTTGCCTCTGACCCTCGCCGTCTCTTTACTGCTCTCAGCTCTCTCCTCAAAGTGCCTCTGCCTCTGACCCCTCCCTCCCTTTTTGCCCAAACCCTGGCTGACTATTTCCATGACAAAATCCACAAGATCACTCTCCAATTCCTTATGAAGTCAGCTCCTTCCCCTCTCCATTCCCAATTTTCTCCCTCTACCTCTGCTACCCTCTCTTCCTTTCCTGTGATCTCTGAAGTGGAAACTGCACACCTTCTTTCTTCCTCCAAACTCACCACCTGCTCCTCTGATCCTGTCCCCACCCATCTCCTAAGCCCCATCTCCTCCACCGTTGTCCCTTCCATCTCTCATATTCTCAACCTATCGCTCTCCACTGCAACTGTCCCTGAAGCCTTCAAGCATGCTGTGGTCACACCTCTCCTGAAGAAACCCTCACTTGATCCCACCTGTCCTTCTTTTTTTTTCTTTTTTTTTTCCACTTACTTTTTATTGAGAGAAAAATTCCACTCAGACATCAAACAAATAAGCAGTATATCTCTCCCCCTCCCCTCCCCTTCTTCCCTTACACAGAAAACATGTGGGTAGCATATACTAGACAGCAATCTCCCTCCTCACTCTACCGGCTTTACCATACATAACATTCAGTGGGATATAGATCAACGCTGTCTCCACTATTTACAGCAGTCAACATAGTACTTATCATGTTAAACATCAACACTTCTTCCCGCAGTCACACCAGAAGGGCCTCCATTCACATTATATTGAACAGGAACTCAAAGAACATAATATTTCATTTTGGAGTCTTATTTCGATCCTGCCACTCTAGGTAGGGGAACCATGTCTTTTGGAAAGAAATCAGCTTCTTTTGTCTCAAAGGCGTAAGGCGTTACATTAAATAGAGGTGCTCCATCTGGGCATCGATGTCCATGATCGATGGTACCTCCACACTCTTCCATTGTCGAGCTATGGTTTGCCTGGTTGCCATATACACAATCTTACACAACTTATTTGCCCCAGCAGCAGCTGTGCTGTCAACAATATTCAGTAATGCTGTGCATGGACCCACATTTATTGTCCTGCCAGCAAGGTCACCCAACCACTCGCTTACCTTACACCATAAGGGCCGCAGTTTCTCACATTCCCACCACATATGCATAAATGATCCAGCCACTCCACACTCTCTCCAACATAACCCCAATCCCTCCTTCCACTTCTGAGTCCTCAGGGGTGTCAAATAACAAAGGTACAATATTTTATAATTATGCTCTACAATACTGCTTTCCAACACTCCCTTAAGCAGTCCCTTGCATATTGACTCCCATTGGGCCTCATCCCAGGATTTACCCAAATCTTCCTCCCAGGCCTTCTTGCGTGCCCACCTCGAACAATCAGCTCTGTCCATTTCCCTATAAATTTTTGAGATCACACCTTTGATCCCCAGCCCCTTGAAGAGACCATCAATCTCCTCCCTCCTAAGGCCAGTTCCCCCTCCCTCACTCCCGCCTTCCTGCCATAGTGAATAGCCTGCAAGTACTTACACCTATCTCATGGATGCAGCTGGTAGTCCTCTTGCAATTCTTCAAAGGTTAGCCAACTACCCTGTGCTCTCAATTGTCTGACATATTTTAATCCCCCCTGAGCCCATCTATGGAAGACAGGATCTTGCACTCCAGGAGGAAATTCTGGATTGTCCACCAAGGGCAAGAATTTGGAGTTTCCCCTTGGGCCATACCACTTATGCTGCCATTTCCTCCAAAGCTGCAGAGCTAGAAGTATAAAGGGGTTTCCTTGTGCCTTCCCAACTCCTCCACCCCCTTGGAGCCATATCAGCCTCCTGTAATCAACACCCTCCAAACAGTGACCCTCTAATTCCACCCATTCAGCTTGACCTCGGAGCCCCCACTCCAGCACCGCCCTCACTCTAGCCGCTTCATAGTATCTCAGTAGTGAGGGGGCCCCCATCCCTCCTTTATGCTTCCCCAAGCACAGCAGTGACCTTTCCGGCTCACTGATAAAAAATAACACGTCATCTGCAAACAGCAAAATTTTATGCCGCGATCCCCCTGTCTGAATACCCTCTTTAGCTTCTTGGTCACGGATGCGTTGCACCATGGGTTCCATCACTAAGATAAATAGTAGAAGAGAGAGGGGGCATCTCTGTCTCGTTCCCCTAAAGAGCTCAAAGGAACCAGTTACAGCACCATTGATTTTCAAACAGGCCAACGGTGACCCGTACAAGATCTGAACCCATTTTAGGTAAGGCCCCGTTATTTCCACTTTCTCAAGCACTCTAAACAAGAAAGGCCAGCTCACCCTATCAAAAGCTTTCTCCGCATCCACTGCCAATAGTGCCAACATTTCCCCCCTTTTCTCCCCCTTCCACATCAAATTCAGAGCCCTCCAAATATTGTCTGATGTCTGCCTGCTGGAGCAAACCCCGACTGATTCGGGTGGATTAGCCTAGTAAGGCTCAGCATTAGTCGGTTCGCAAGGATTCTGGCAAAAATCTTTAAATCGCTTCCTAGCAATGAGATGGGCCTGTAAGACCCACATTCAGATGTATCTTTGCCCTCCTTATGTATAATACTTGTCCTGCCAGCCTTAGCAAGGCAGGCATCTGGGACTCTTCAATGAAGGAGTTAAACATCTTTGTGAGTGGTCCCACCAGGGCCCCAGCAAACACTTTGTAAAAACAATTAGGGAATCTATCCATTCCTGGGGCTTTATGGGAGGGAAGGCCTTTGATTAACTCAAGTACTTCTTGCTCCCGAATGGGCCAGAGAGGCCTTCCACCTCCTCCCCAGTGAGTAGTGGCAGGGAGACTTTATTTAGATATTCCTGGATTTCCTCCTCGTCTGCTACACTTTCCGGGGTTAAAGGGTCTGAAAGAACTGCACAAAGCGTTCTTCAATGTCCCTTTCTAACCAAAGAGTCTTCCCCTTCTCATCTTTCATTTTTACTATATGGTTCCTGGTGGCCACTTTTTTAAATCTTACGAGCGAGTAACCGCCCTGCTTTATTGCTATACTCAAAACATTGTTGCTTCAGCATAGTAAGTTTCTGGTGCATGTCCTGTAAGTTTAACTCGTTCAACTCTTTTCGTAAAGACCGTAGACCCTCCCTTAATTTGCTATTGGTAGGTTCCCTCTTAAAATGCTGCTCCATTCCTCTTACAGCTGCGAGCAGGTGTTGCTGTTTAGAAATTCTCATCCTTTTCCTATGAGTCCCAATGGCTTGATCCAGTCCTGGGTTTACTCCATTGCATGCAGGGACACGTAGTTCTGCCTTCTCCTTTGCACTCCATAAGAAAAGCAAGACTACAAGTCCCTGCTTGCAATGGGGTAAACACCGGACTGGATCAAGACTGTTGGGTGCATCTGGAACCAGTTGGCAACCCTAGGGGTAACGGTAGTGATTCCCCTTCAGGCACACCGTAACTGCCGCATAGAGGGAGAAGCAACTTTCCTGAGGTCTTTTCTCCTCAATTATGAGTTTTTTTCAAGGGACTTCCATTGAAAATTAAGAATTGTATGGAATTAATTGGAACTGAGGGGTTTTTGGTAGATATATGTAGAGAACCTCAGTGTGTGTTTTTTGTATGCTTTGTGTAGTTCCAATCTCCAGCTGATCTCTGCCTCTCTCCTGACCCCCTCCACCCTCAAAATTCCTTTGTCCAGCATTTTATAGCAGGGTCTGCTACTGCTGTACAGAGAAGTGTTTTAAAAATAACCCCATAAGTTTTAGGTTCTTTACTTTAGGTGAGTTTTCAGCTAAACTCTTAGGGTCTAGTTTCCAAAGGAAGTTGCATTTTATTAGCTGCTGGTAAATGTATAAATTCCTTCCCAGTGTATGCTTTCTGAAAACTACCAATGCATAAAAGGTCTAGAAAATGTTGGAGTGACTCTTACCTGCATTTACAGTCTGGAAGTGATGAGAAGTCAGTAGAAGGATAAAGGCGGGAAGAGAGGAGAGAGCTCTTCTCTGGGGGGATTCGGGGAAATACATCCCCAGTACATCTGAAAATAACACAATCACTTTACCAAGAACAAGGTGAAATCACGTTCCACTGACTCGAGAAGATCTCTAGACTCAGGGACAGGAGAGTGTTCCAGCAGGATGTGACTGGGGTGCACTGGAAGAATTTTGTGTGTGGTGGGGGTCTTAGTACCGGAATAATATGAGTACACTACAGGTCAGGAAGGAAAGGCGCTGGTAAAACTCTGTGTGGGAGGGTTTCCGTATACTGGAATAGCTGGGGGTGCTGCAAGGCAGGAGTGAGGTGCATTGATGTAGTGGTGTGTGTGTCTTTCGGTACCAGAATAGTGAACATAAGAACATAAGATATGCCAAACTTGGTCTGACCAAAGGACATCAAGCCTAGTATCCTGTTTCCAACACTGGCCAAGCAGGTCACAAGTACCTAGCAGGTTCCCAAAAAGACACACAGGTTCCACAAAGCTTGTACTGGGGCAAGCAGTGGAATTCCTGGATCCTCTAATAATGGTTTATAGACCTTTTCTCCAGGAACTTGTCCAAATGTTTTTAAACCCAGCTACACTAACAGCTCTCACTGCATCCTCTGGTAACGGATTCCAAGTCCTTTGTTCAAACGTGTCTGCTCTGGGCATGTCAGGCTTTAGAAAATGAGGTTTTAATTAAGATGTAATGGTGGAAATTTACATCTGTAAAACTTTGTAAAAATGATAACACAGGCTTGCAGCACCACCACCATCTCCCTTCTATATTTAAAGAAAGACTGTGCAGCGCTACATTTACGGGGATATTTCCGATATAGTGTGAAAATTTTGTTTCAAGGGGAGACAGTCTCTCCTTCCCATCCACTCATTGTTAGCAATAAACCCCTTACTCCCCTCACTCCCCCTCCTAACCTCTGCAGAGAGGTTTATCAGAGGTAGTGAGGTTTAGGAGAGGTATCAGGGATGATTGGGGGGGGGGGGGGGAGAATTGGTTGTCCTACCTCTTGTGGTCAGTCTTTACAGCAAATGTTTCTCCGAAGTCCAAGAAAGATCAGGTCCCCTTAATCTCCTTCATAATGCAGCAGTTCTCAGAGGTAAACACAAGACATTATGTATCCATTTACTGTAAATGTTAAAAATATAAAAACATTAACATATCAAGGATGTCAGCCAATGGTTTCCTATGTTTTTTAGCGTAACCTTAACTTTTTTCTTAGATCTGCTTCCTGTCCTTGACTTTCTGAGGGAAAATAAAAGTAAGGAATCGTGTGGATTTTGTACTTTGACCTTGGTTATATGGCAGGTGCAATTTAAATATGCGGAGACCGCACCCACCCGTCCAGCCACACACAGGAGAGAGAACACGGTGATCAAGCAAAGGTACATATTATTTATTTACACCCAGCAAGAGTGTGCTAGCATGATTATACATGGAAACAATGGGCCTACATGCGTACACATGACAAGAGGGTGCCCACACGTGTACATGTTGTAAAAGTGTGCTACACGAGTATACATAGAAAGAGTGTGCTTATACACGTACACATAGTAAAAGTGTGCATACATGATAATACATGGAAAGAGTGTGCCTACACGTGTACTGTATTTTTACACATATAATGTGTGCGTTATACTTTTTTCCTTTCTGCCAGACCCCCTTGCGCATTATATACGTGAGTGTGCTATTAACATAATAATGAACACAACTTGCAAAGAAAATCAGACTCATTTTTTATTTTTAAACATCTTTTATAACTTCTGTATTTCAATGGGATTAAATGCGGGTAAATACGTCCAATCCCAGTTCACTTGACATCATCATCATCTGACTCCTCGAATCCTTCCGTAACTTGAAGTAACTAAGAACCAACTGCAGGCTCTCTTCTGCCTGGCCCTATAACATTTATCAACCCATCTTATCGATCCCTTCCTATTGCAATGGAAAACCACACTGGTGGGCAGTTTTTCGTTAGGCATGGTAACTCTCTTAAAAAGGATATAGCATTATTAGAAAAGGTACAGGGAAGAGCCACCAAAATGTAAAGGGGATGGAAGGATACCCCTATGAAGAGAGGCTAAAACGTTTAGGGCTCTTCAACCTGGAAAAGAGACGGCTGAGGGGAGATATAATAGAGGTCTATAAATTAATGAATGGAGTGGAACAGGTAAACATAGATCAATTGTTTATACCATCAAAATATAAAAAGACTAGGGGGCATGCAGTGAAGCTACAGGGTAGCCTATTTAAGACTAATAAGAGAAAATATTTTTTTCACTCAATGTGTAATCAAACTCTGGAATTTGCTACTGGAGGATGTACCTGGCAGGCTCCCAAAGAGGTACACAGGTTCCACAATGCTTGTCATGGGGCAAGCTGTGGATTTCCCAGGTCCTCTTCAATAATGGTGTATGGACCTTTCCTCCAGGAACTTGTCCAAACATTTTTTAAACATAGCAACACTTAGGGGTATGTTTACTAAACCGGGCTAACGGTTAACCCGGGCTATCTGCCACCAGGTCCCATATTACTCAATGGGACCTAGTTGCAGATAGCCCGGGTTAACCGTTAGCCCGGTTTAGTAAACATACCCCTTAGAGCTTTTACTATATCCTCCAGTAACAATTGCAGGGTTTGATTAAGCGTAATATTTTCTGTTATTAGTCTTAAGGGTTGCATTGTTGCTTCATTGTGTGTCCTCTAGTCTTTCTACTTTTTGATGGCATAAACAAGTGATCTATGTTTACTCGTTCCACTCCATTTATTAATTTATAGACCTCTATCATATTCCCCCTCAGTTGTCTCTTTTCCAAGTTGAAGAGACCCAACCTTTTAAGCCTCTTCTCATAGGGGGTATCCTTCCATCCTCTTTACCATTGTTGTCACTCTTCTTTGTACCTTTTCTAATTCAGCTATATCCTTTTGAAGATACGGCGATCAGAATTGCACACAATATTCAAGGTGCAGTCACACCATGGAATGATACAGAGGCATTATAATATCCTTTGTTTTATTCTCCATTCCTTTCCTTGTGATTCCTAGCATTCTATTTGCTTTCTTGGCTGCTGCTGCACATTGGATGGAGGGTTTCAACATATTATCCACAATGATGCCTAAAACCCTTTCCTAGATGGTTGTTTCTAAGGTTGTACTTTCATCATGTAACCATAGTTTGGGTTATTCTTTCATAGTTGCATAACTTAGCACTTGTCCACATTAAATATCATCTGCCGTTTGGATGTCCAGTCTTCCAATTTTTCAAGGACCTCTTGCAATTTTTCACAAGCCTCTTGGTGTTTAACAAATTTGAATAATTTTGTGTCATCTGCAAATTTGATCCTCACTCATTATTCCTATTTCCAGGTCATTTTTGAATATGTTAAAAAGCAGCGGACCCAGCACAGATCCCTAGGGTACTCCACTATTCACCTGAACCCCTAAATAAAGAATTGAATATGAACTGAACTTTCCTTTGCCACCTCACTCCTTTCTGTTACCATTTTGGGAACCCGACATGTACTTGTGAGCTGGTTGGGACACTATTGGAATCAGGATAGTGGGCTTGATGGACCTTGGTCTGATCCAGTATGACATTTTTTATGTTCTTACAGATCTCTAACCATGGATAAAAAGGACAGGGACACTGTTATCTTCCATTATTTCTTTACAAATGGATAATATTTGCCAAGGGGCAGTGGAATGCCTATTTGTTTGGAAAGGTCCCAAGCTCCTCCGCACCTCTGCCTTAACTCCACCTTTACTTGTTTTGCGAATTCAACAGGGTGCGAAAATAAAGGCTAACACACTTTGTAATAAAGATAAGCAGTTTATTTATAAAATAAAGAAAAGATAACTTGAAAGCAAGTAATTAAATGGAGAAAGCATAAGACCGCAGAAAGTAAAAAGACCTACTTCGACCTTCTGGCAACTTATAAGAAGGAAGTCAACCAAGCTAAGAAAGCTCACCACACAACCACACTCAACAAGGCCCTCAACAGACCTAGGGAACTATTCGCCCTCGTAAAATCACTCACCAAGCCTCCACAAGACAACAATCCCGGAGGCGCCATGACAGCCCAACGGCTAGCGGACCACTATGCCAACAAACTTAGTCCCACAACACATGAACACCTCGATCCAAAACTGGATACAACCAACCCCCTGCAAGAAACCTACACCCGGAGAAGTCCAGACCAGAGTGGTAAATGGTCAACATTCCTGGGAGTGAATGACCAGCAGGTAAAAGACATCATCAACTGCCTGAGATCCACCACCTCCCCTCTTGACCCATGTCCAGCCTCCTGGATTAAGGCAACCAAAGAGGAAGTAGCGCAACACATCTCCCACATAGTGAACCTCTCACTTCAACAAGGCATCATGCCATCACCCCTCAAGAGATCGCTTATACGTCCAATCCTGAAAAACAAAACGCTCAACAAGGACGACCCCACCTCTTACCGACCCATCTCAAGCATATCCTTCCTCGCCAAGATCATTGAGAAGACAGTGCAGCAGCAACTACAAAACCACATTGATGACGTAACCGCCCTGGATGTGCATCAATACGGGTTTCGACAGCACCACGGCGTGGAAACCCTCTTGTTAGTCCTAATGGACAACCTACTTAAGGGTCTGGAAGATAAGAGTAAAATGTATATGCTTATTTTCATAGACATCTCAGCAGCTTTCGACTCTGTGCATCACCCCACACTGCTAAAGCGACTCGAGTCCATAGGCATCACAGGTACCCCTCTAAAATGGTTCTCCTCGTACATCACAAACCGAATGCAGCAGGTCAATTTCAACAATGTCAAAGCCACCCCCTTCCCACAAACCCAAGGCATTCCACAGGGCTCTGCCCTCTCCTCCCTCCTATTCAACTTATACCTTCAACCAGTATGCAAGATTTTCCAGGACTATACCATCAACTACCATATCTACGCAGATGACCTAATGCTATATACGCAACTAGACGTAAACAACCCGAACCTCTGCAACCTAGAGAAATGCCTACACGAGCTTCAAGTCTGGCTACAATGCAATAATATGTCCATTAACCACAAGAAAACGGAAGCAATGTGTATCTCCAGGAAACCAGGATTCGAGCCCCCGACAACAGTCACCATGAACAATAATATCTACAACATCAAAGCAGAGATAAAATATTTGGGAGTGATGCTTGACAGCAACCTGAATATGGACAAGCACCTTCGTATTACCAATCGGGCTATTTTTCACAAATTAAGAGTCATACAGCCCCTGCGTAACATCCTCGACCATACTGACTTCAGATCAGTCGCACAAGCCCTCATCATTCCACACCTGGACTATTGCAATGCCATACTGCAAGGCCTGCCAAGAAAAACTATTAATATTTTGCAAATGGCACAAAATGTGTCAGCCCGAATCATCATGCAGAAGGGCCTCTCCGACCACATCACACCCGCACTAATGGAGCTCCACTGGCTCCCCATCACAGCCCGCATTCAATACAAAGTCCTAGTCACTACATTCAAACTCATACATGATATAGCGCCATCACACCTCAACAGCCTAATAGCAAAACTACCTAGCAATAGAAGTAGAAGAACACAGAACCTCAACACCCTCTGTATCCCGAAGTGCTTCGCAAAGGTTAATGCTTGCACCAGCAACCGAGCTTTCTCCTTTACAGCTCCAGCACTCTGGAACCGATTGCCAACCGAACTACGTGAAGTCAGTGATTTGAAAGACTTTAGAAAACTACTCAAGACACATCTTTTCCAAGCACATTACAACCTAACCACATGAAATATACTAACCTCCTGAAGTAAACTCAGCAATGTATAAATTTGTATATAAGGGTCATCATTTGTAAAGCCCTAACAGGCAGCCACTGTAAATATGTATTAAGTACCTGTATGTAACTTCAATATTCAATCTACTGTAATCTTGTAACCCTATGTTTGCTGTGCTCTATCCCCCCCCTCCCCCAAATCACATTGTATATAAATTAATCCTGGCCAGTACAGCCAAACCTCCTATGTATAGACACCGCTGCTGATCACTGGAAGCAGCGGGCTACAAATGTACACTAAATAAATAAAATAAATAAATAAATTCACTTATTTACCTATAATTAGTTAGAAAAGATAACTAGAAAGCAAGTAATTACAGGAGAATGATGCATTACCGACAGAGTTATGAACTTCATTTCATGCCTCACTTTGACTAAATGGATCCTGGATTCAGCCAGGCAGGAGAGACTTCTCAATCGGGAGACTTCTAGGCAACGCACGTGTTCGCTCCATGGATGGGATCCCTTATTTATTTATTTATTTATAGTCTCTTATATACCGTACTATTCAGCATCAGCGCGGTTTACAATAAACAAGGAGTTACACAATTCAACGGTACTTTGTGTACCCCTTCACCTCTCCCCAGCTGAAAAGGGCGCCCATTTTATCCTGTTGCAATGGCAACCAGTTATTTTCCATCAGGTGACATACACATAGTATAGGGTGTGATAAGGAAGCTTATCATAGCTCAGGTAGGAGCTATAGAAAAGATGATGTGACTCTGAACAAGCAACCTGTCAGTTCTGGTAGAAGTAAGAAAACAGAGTTTTCACATAAAAGACTACCAGTCCCAGAATGCACCAGGTTTCCAGCAGCCATGAGAGGGGCTGAAGTGAGAAAACATGTGTGCAATCAAGAGAGCTATGAGGTAATCCCTAAGCACTCATCTCAAAGGGCAGGGCCTGATTCAACACAGCTGCGCTGTGTTAGGGAGGAGCACACATTAGAACAGAATAAGAATAGAGCTTATTCTACAGATAACAGCTTCAGCAAAAGATACAGCAACAGCTTCAAGCTCAAGCACCAACATCATCTCGAGAAGCAGAAGCCAAGCCAAGCGGATAGAGAGAGAAGGAAACTCTCTGGAAGGAAGAGAAGGAAGGCCATTGGAAGGTCTGGGAGAGTCCAAGGCAGTACCTATACTGGGAGGTATTCCAAATGCCAGCAGAGTCCATTGGACTGGAGTCAGCCAGAGGAATGGAATGGCAGAGATAGGAATCACCAGTGGCTACCTGGAAGAGAGAAGACTGCACGTGGAAAGGACTTTCAGACCTATGCCAGAAGGTATGTGAGGAAAGATCCAGTGTCCAGGGATCAAGATTGGAAGGCTGGACATCAGAACTGGATTACATACTGGCCAGGCTATACAGAGAGGAATTATGATAGCAGGAGAGGCTCAGGTATGAACACTGATCCAGACCCTATCTATAATAGTGAATGGCAGCAAGGGAATAAGCATTCTCATGATAGTGCCTTATGGAAAGACTCGTCTGTGCCAATGTATGATAGTGACCCTATGCTGATTGATGAAGGGGGAGATACAGCAGATGAAACTATTGATTACATGGACTGTTCTTTATCCAAGTGCTATTGCTAGCTTTCTGTGAGCAAACACATCAGCCATCACAAAGAAACCTAACTTTGTTCTTTATTCCACTGCAAACAGCTCCTAAAGCAGGATTTGGGTTCACACAGTAGCAGCCAGCCAGCTAAAAGGGTTTCAGCTGGACAATTGATAGTAATTAAAGCTGCACCTGATTGTGTGTGTGAGCAAGGGAGAATCACTGCTGGAACTGTGTGGATAATAAGCAGAAGTTAACCTAACAAGCAAAGTTTATTCATTTCTTTGTGCCTTTTTCATTTGGTAATTATTTGCTAAGAAAACATTAGCTAATTGCCTGACAAGCTGAAGGTTGTTTTCTGATTTGCTTTGTGACTTTATGTTATCCATTTAAACACTGCAAGCAAGTAACCTCATTTATATTGCTACCAAGCATACTTGTGCTGGGTGAATTAAACCCCATCAATAAAAGAAGAATTTTATTGGCTTTACCACTGGTTACACAACTCAATTATTGTCTTCAGCTGTGTTTGGAGTGAAAGAACTACATTACCCACAATACCTTGCAAGAATCATATGAATATATGCATTGTCAAGATTGTGTAAGTTCTCACCCTAGGCAGCCATCTGACAAGGGTCAGTTATTCATTAAACATAATCAAGACGCTGGCCAGACCTCTGAGAATGCTCAAGGGATACCTTCCCCATCCCATGGTTTTAGAAGCTCAAAACTCTACAATTGCTAACCTCTTTATTGTGTATGCATTTGCTAGGTGAAAAGTTCTTCTTATCTTGTGTACCAGTATCTCTCTGTAGTTATGCAAGCAGTTTCTCACAAAATTGTAAAACTGAGGATCAATTAACCCCTAACTCACTGCTGATGCATAATCAGTAGTCAATTTTAATTCATTTGTACTACATTCGGTCCTCTGACTATTTATTATGCATATAAGATATTTGCAACATAGTGAGGAATTTAGGTGGATGAAAGACAGTAATGAAACTGGGTATGCATTGAATAAAGCAACATATCATGATCAATAAACAGATACAGATAATAATTCCTCCAATGACCTGTCTGAGGCTACCCAGTATCCAAATAACAGATCTTCGTAACTCCTTACTGAGACTTAAGAAACTAGAGCGGAACTGGTGCCACTCCAGGCTCCCCCATGACCGTGAAATATACATGAAGACCTTGCAAAAACACCATATCAGTATCATCCAGAGAAGGAAGCAATACCACACCAACATCCTTATGCACTCCCTCAACAGGCCCCATGAGTTCTTTCGATTAATTCAGTCTCTCACAAAGGACACATCATGTCAACAAACTGAAAGTTTACCGCACCCACAGGACCTCGCTATTCACTTTTATAATAAAACCAACTTGCCCTCCCATAATACTGGAAATACCTGCATAGACATTCATTATAGTGAAAGCAACAATATCCCTGCTTTAAACTCTTTCCACCCATACTCCACTGAGTAGATTGAAGACATAATTAGAGGGCTCAACTCTACCACCTCACCTGCTGATCCATGCCCCCCTCACTGGATAAGGTCAGCCTGCTCTGAATTAAGTCCTCATATCTCAAGAATCGCGTACCCCTCCTTCACTAAAGGTCTGGTTCCATCACCATTGAAAACTGCCACCATCAGACCCCTCCTAAAGAATCCTAAATTGGACCCTCAGGACTCAAACTCCTATTGTCCCATATCTAGCCTTCCCTTCTTGGCTAAGATATTGCAGAAGATAGTCCAACAGCAGATCCAAGACTAAATTGATTCCTACGCACCATTGGATCAGCAACAGCATGGTTTCCGTCAGCAATATAGTGTTGAAACCTTGCTTACCTCACTTATTGACAACCTGGTTAAGGGCATAAATAAAAAACAAGACTTCCTTTTGATCTTCCTGGATATTGCATCAGCCTTCGGCACATTCTGTCACAGCCTCCTGCTTGAACAACTTCAGCTAAAGGGCATTAAGAACTTAGCACTAGAGTGGTGTCACTTGTATCTAACGGACCATCAACAACTAGTTTGCTTAGGTACTCAAACATCATCTAAGTACCAACAAACCCAAGGAGTACTGTGGGGCTCTTCCTTATCCGCTTTGTTCTTCTATTTATATATCCAACCAATTTTCACGATCATCCAATCCTTTGGCATACTCTACCACATCTATGCTGATGATATGCTGCTCTACTCCCCATTCTCTACAAACAACCCTAATTACATTAAAATCACTGATTGCTTTAATGCCGTCTCTGACTGGTTAGGTTCTCACAACCTGAAAGTGAACTGTAAAAAGACTGACGTTTTATTCATCTCAAAGGATCCACCCTTCATACCACCAGCTACCCTACAGGTTAAGGATGCTGAACTGAAAACTAAACATGAGGTTCGATATCTAGGCATCACTGGACCAGCATCTGAATATGGAAACACATATAAACAATATCACCAAGGCTGTTTATCTCAAAATACATCAGCTATGACCCTTACTTGAACCTGCTGACTTCTGTTCTGTTTCCCAAGCTCTCATTATTCCTCATTTTAACTACTCTAACAGCATCCTACATGGCTTACCTGTCTATACACCCCATCCATTACAAATTTATTTATTTATTTAGACAATTTTGTATCCCACCTTATCCTTCAATCAATGTGTTTACAAAACAATTGGGGGATACATTTAACATGAGGGGATATGAGACACATACACTAATACTTACAGGGAACATGGGCAATGGAGGGTTAAGTGGCTTGTCCAAGACCACAAGGAGCACCTGTGGGACTAGAAACCCCAGTCCTTCCTGCCCAAGGTTGCTGTTCTCTAGTGGGATTTGTAGGGCCCTGTATCCCACAAAAGACTGATTACTAATTATCACTAATTTCCTGTATAGTCCACATCCAAAAGTCAGTACAGGTGCAATAAGAATCTCTGTTTATTAGATAACTGATGGACAAATACAGGCAAGGGAGAGGAGAATTTCTGTCAGTCATCAGACATCAGAATCCCTCCTCCCCCCTTGAGTATAATAGTCATATTACTTATATACATTTTTTGCTTCCGTATATTACTTCCGTATATGCATACAGTCTCCACATTCATCCCTCTGTGAGGCCTCCTCTCCTCTTTGCTTATGTTTCCTGTCATTGACCTTTCTGACCCCTCTGTTCCTGTTTCAAACATCTCTAAGGCCTCTGTCTTGCCTATACTCACCAACTGTCAAAAACCGTCTACTGTCTTCAGGGCTAACGGCTCAGCTTATGCTGTTTGCATGGTTTCCTGTGTATGTGTTTGCATGACTATTTCTGGGCCTTCCAGCTCAGTAATATGCAGTGCAAAGATTTATATGATTTTATGCTGGCCTGCTTCTCCTTGCCCACTGTATAGTAGTTTGGTTGACATATTTTTATTAGAGCAGAATAAAGGCCATAGAGCGATTATGAACCAGGAACATATCCTTATAATCCCTACAGATTTGAACCCCTGACATTCTGGCATGAGGTAACTTGCCCCAACAACTAGGCCACTTCTCCCATCCACTCCTCCAAATGGCCATGAATACTGCTGCATGAACCATCTATAGAGTTTCTAGATACGAGCATATAACACCTCTCCTAATGCAGCTTCACTGGCTTCCTATAACCAGTTGCCTCAAGTACAAAGCCCTCCTTATGTCATTCAAAATCCTTCACCATCTCTCTTCAACCTCCTTAGAAGATCTCTTACAATGGACACCTGACAGTAGAGTCAGGAGAACAAACATGGCAAATACTCTTGGCATTCCCACTCTGGCTAGTAAAAGCTCCCAATTTACCAGGCATAGAGCCTTCCCCCTATTTGCCCCTCTGCTCTGGAACTCCCTCCCTGCTCCAATCCGTCTTATCACTGACCTGTCCACCTTTTGAAAGGCAATAAAGACACATCTATTCCAGCTATACTTTGACCACGTAACATAGCCCACTATTGCCTCGCCTCCTTACCATTGCCTGATCCCATGATCCTCCTTTTCGATTGTATATAGTTTACTGTTATTGTAGTCTTTAAACCTATGACCACCTTCCTATGGAAGACTACTGTTGTATTGTTCTAATTGTTAATCTCTGTTACTTGTTCAATGTAAACCTTTTCTATGTATTGAGTTGTTATGCTGTAAACCACGCTGATTTAAAATAGCATGGTAAATAAAACCAAATAAATAAAGAAAATAAGTAAATAAATCTTGTTTGATATCTTTGGCTAGACTTTGTAAAGCTTGAATATAAGACTGAATGGAAGTAGCATGATCAGTTAAATTACAGCAACACATGCCTTCAAAATATGCACATCCATAATTGTGTTTTAAAAGTAAATAATCTATTGCTACTCGATTTTGCAAGACTGCCTTCCTAGCGCTTCTTAAATCAATAAATAACTCTTGTAAAGCAACTGAAGTTTGATTAAGACTTTTTACCATGGTGTACGAGTGTTATATAAGGCTGAACCAGGCACTTCCACTTGGGAAACAGCTGCAGTGGTATATTCTGCTTTAGAAAGTAAAGTAATTTTTGAATCACAATCTGCGGGTATCATAGAAGTTATTGTTCTTCTATTTCTAATTTGAATTTTAGGAGAGGGTGACATAATAAATCTTAATCGACTAAGAGTACACGGCCCCCTTGTGAGGTTACCTGGAATATATGTATAAGTGGTATTACCACAAGAAAATAACCATCCTATTGGCAGTTTTACATTTCTACTATAACTAGCTTGTAATATTGTATTATTGCAACTCATAGTGTTAGTTACATTTCTACATTTTCTAGTTGTATTACATAAATGTATTATATCAGTGTCATTAGCAGTTCCCTTTTGTATCTTTAGTTGCTGGCATATCGATATTTCATCAGGATTACATGTCATGTTATAACACACATCGCCTTGGGCAATATTATGGATGATTATTTGAGTCATATTATCCCAAAGACTGAAAGTAGTGGGACAATCTCTGCAATATTCATATAACATGAGGTGTGTTCTTACATCTTCTTCATTTGCCAAATTGTCATTTTGTGTAGCTTTAAAATAGTACAACAAAACTGGAGCTGGTGTGGGTATTCAAATTAATCATGTAGTTAACAGATCCACTGGATTATGCTTGTCTGAAAGGCAAAAGTTAGAAATTTTTAAAACATTCCGGGATAAATATGTCCAGATATTCTGAGGTTGTTCTATTGCATTCATTAAACGCTTGGGCAAGTGCAACTCGGGTTAGGTTATCACATGCACTCTCCAGTAACAGACTCTCCATGTATCACAGACCAGGCTAGTAATGAGTGCCCATGCCACTACATGGCATACAAAAGCTTGCTGGAGCCGATCCCGGTCCTTGATTGAAGTGTGCTGGTTCGTTGGTTTAGAAGGAGAATCACAGAGTTTAGAAATAACCTATAATGAAAAGACGGCGTTTTATTCTCGCAGGTAACATTTGCTTGCTGTTATATATTCCCATTTTTCTTGTCCAGGTCTCATAATCAGTATTGTGTTATCCTTCCCAGTGGCAATAACTTCTGCCTGCTCAGGTGGGTGATTTGGTGATTGTACCCAAATCCTTGCCCCAGTGTTTAAATTAGCAGATCCAAATCCAGCATCCCCTCTAGCTGTTAGAGCAGTGGGGGCACTCCCCTTCTTTACTACTCCTCCATAAGTGGGGATGATAAGTAATTGGGCCACTCTGTCTCCACTCTGACTCATTAAATTGGTGTTACCACTGTTCATCAGAATAATTTTTATTTCTCCTTGATAATCTGCATCAATCACTCCTCCAAGTATTTATATTCCTTTAAGGGCTAATCCAGAGCGAGGGGCAATTAACCCAAAATGCTCAGGTGGTAATTGGACTCCTATTCCTGTTTCTATCAATTGCAAATCATAGACCTTAATTCTATATTCTTGCAAAGCATGTAAATCTAGTCCAGCTGCCTCTGGTGTTGCCCGATATAGGGCTAAGGCACCTTCTTTAATTTCCCAATATAAAATGGTGTTAGTAGCTACATAAGATTTGATTTGTAATGTGGGAGTTTATATTATTTATATTCACATATTATAATTCTGCCAAGCTGGTGCAAAACACCATAATAGTGGATCACAACAGCCCTTAGTAAAGGCACAATATAAACATACAAATAGCAGAACACAGATCTAGATATAAGACATCAGTTCTTAAAAGCAAAACGTCCAATTACAGTCTCTCATGCACAATCCAGGGCTTTCATGTAGATCATTATCATGCATAAGCCTGTTAAAATAATTCTACTTTAAGTAACCTCCTACACACTAGATAGTGCTGCTCCCACTCTTTCACAAGGAATTTCACAGCCTGGGATTTGCCATTGAAAACCTGCAATTTCATTTACTAAACACTGGAGCTGCCTTAGCAGAGGGATCTATCGGTTTATCCATCCCTGCCAGTCTCAGGCAATGAGCTGGCACATAGAGCATTAAATAGTTTTTTAAACAGCTTGACCCATCGCCTCCTAGTGCCTTTATGTCAAATTTGTTTTTTATTGTTTCACACAGAGACGTATCCACAAACAGCATATCTTCACACAATACAGAACAGAAACATTGACACAGATAATAGTCCAGAAATTATCCCTAAGTCAATCTTGGGTTCGCAGCCCCATCCCCCGGAACTGCAGTCCCGGGCGTAGGCTGGCAGAAAAACAACATATCCACCTTTAATGAACTACATTTAACTTTTAACTACATTCATCTGAAAGAAAACATCAATCCATATGGAAGCGCCAGCTGTTCAAAACACTTTACCACCCCCCCCACCCATCCACCTCCCACCCTTCCCACCCCCCCACTATCCATTCCAGTACCCGAGTCCAAACCCCCTGTGCCAACACGCAATTTCAGGGGAGAAAAATCTTCCTCCCCCTCAGCAGGCATAACTGTGCACAGGTCCGCTCCAGGGGAGAGACAGCTAGACATTCAGCACTGCACTGCGCTCCTGGATGGATAAGACAGTTATGAGCGGCATCCAAATCTCAAGAAACCGCTCCCATTGTCTCCCCCCTAACTGCTTCGCCGTAAGCTTTTCCATATACATCAAGTTTATCAGTGATTGTTTCCAAGCCTCGAACTGTGGGGGGGCGCTCTCAATCCAACTACCCAGTATAACTTTCTTTACGAGAAGGAGACCCCTGTCAAGCAAAACTCTGTGGTGGGATGCAAGCCCAGGCCCAGCCCCCTCCCAGCAGTGGAACAGACAAACCTTCCACTGCTTGAAGGCCTCCAACTCCAGCGACTCCCCCAGCTTATCTGTCATTTGTTGCCACAGACATTGAATGTTAGGGCACAACCACAACTTATGAAACAGTGTCCCCGCTTCCCGCTGGCACCAACCACATAAGGGGGTATCCCGCAAACCCACTTTATGCGCCCAGTTATCACTAGCATACGCTCTCCAGAGAAATTTATATTGCAGCTCCTGCAAATACATCCACACTGCACCCCCAGGGATCCTCTCAAAAGCAGACCGCAAGGTCTCCACTGTCAGCCCTTGCAGGCCATCAGCAGTCCAGCGTTGGACGAGAATCTGGAGATAGTCAGAATCTACCAGCGGGCATAGCAACTGCTTCCTCTCCTCTCGGCCCAATCAAGCAGGTCTTTTTCCACCCATCCTCCGATCAGTTTCCGCGGGTCTCTTGCGATCAATAAGGTTGGGACCCTTTTCCGCAACTGATCAACATAATGCCGAAGTTGGAGGTAGCCATAGAAATCCTTGGCTCCCAACTGATAGGTGCGGCTCAGGGCCTGATAGCTCCCCAAGACTCCTCCCTCCGTTCTATCCAAATCCCCCAAACACACTATCCCCCTCTGCTGCCAGACATGGAAAAGCGTAAAATCCGCGTATCCCGGCGTGAAATCCGGATTCCCCACCAATGGCAGCAGAAGTGAGCACGTCGGGTCCCATCCCACTCTCCTACAGACCTCCCGCCAGGCCAACCGCATAGTTCTCAGATATACACTTTCCCTCCTTCTCCCCAGGCTATGCGGGCGCACGGCATGGAGCAAATACAGAGTATGACAAGGAGAGGATATTTCCCGCAGTTGTTGGACAGGAGCACACCCTCCCTCGGCCCCCAACAAACCCCAAATGTGCCGTACCAAGTATCTAAGATTATAGTGTCTCAGTGAGGGCAATTCCAACCCCCCCTCTTCCTTCCTCCGTCGCAGAGCCCTGAGCGGGATTCGGGGACGTCGACCCCCCCAGAGAAAACCAGTCAAATGTCTATCAAACAGCCTCCAGTCTCTCGCAAGAATCCAGATTGGCAATAACCGCAACATATACAACCATCGGGGAAGTTCCACCATTGAGAATAAAGCAATTCGGCCACGCAGAGACAACGGAAATGCCCGCCATCGCTGAAACGTTAGTCGTGCCTTTGCAAGCATGCCCTCCACATTCTCATGGTACAACTTAGCTGGATTCGCAGGCAGCTGTATGCCCAAGTACTTGATGGAGCCATCCGCCCACGCAAGGGGGAATGCCCCACACCAGATAGGTTGTACCTTCCCTCCAACATCTAAGGCCAAAAAGACTTAGACATGTTGATCTTCAGTCCCGAGAAACTGCCATGCTCTTGGATGAGGAGTAATACCCTCTGCAATGATTCCTGCGGCTCAGTCAAACAGAGAAGCATGTCATCAGCAAACGCACTAATTTTCATTTCCTCCTCCCCCATCCTGATCCCCACCACTTGGGCCTCCTGCTGGATCATCTGTAGTAAGGGTTCCAACGCAAGAACAAATAGTAGCGGGGAGAGCGGGCAACCTTGCCGTGTACCCCTTTCCAATGTAAAGGGCTCAGAGTAAACCCCGTTCACACCCACCCTCGCCGCAGGGAGCTTGTATAAGACCCTGATCCACTGGGCAAACTCCCCTCGGATCCCGAAACTACTCAGAGCATCCCACAGATATGCCCAGGCGACCCTATCAAACGCTTTTTCAGCGTCCAGACTGACTAATAGTAATGGTGAATTCTTGTCAATACAATGCTCCATTCCCAAGAGGAGCTTAGCAATATTCTTAGTTGCGTCCCTCCCCACCACAAAGCCTACTTGTCTATCTCCTATCAAAGATGGTAACAGGGGGTTCAGCCGTTTAGCTAGTATCAAGGCCAAAATCTTAATATCATTATTGATAAGCGAGATAGGCCGATATGACGCAGAGTCAAGCGGATTCTTACCCGGCTTCGGGATGACAGTAATGTTTGCACAACGCATGTCTCTGGGGAAGCATCCCGCCGGCAGCGCCTCTGTATACATAGCGAGCATACTAGGGACTAACCTAGGTGATAGTATTTTATAATACTCTCCACCAAAACCATCAGGGCCTGGGGCCTTGTGCGGTTTCCCTCGCTTAATGGCATCCTGGATTTCCTTCCCTGTCAGAGGGGCATTGAGCAGGTCCCTCTCCGTTAACTGTGGCATAACCACTTTATCGAGGAATGCTCGACTTGTGGCGGCGACACGGTCTTCCTCCGTGTACAAACAGGCGTAAAAACTATGGAATATTTCTGCAATGTGCTGCGGCTGATGCTGCAACTGCCCCTCCCCATCTTTAAGAACTGGGACAAAACGTGCTCCGCCCGGGTCACGAACCAGCCTCGCTAAGAGCTTGCCAGACCGATTACCATATCTATATAATTTGTGCTGATAATATTGCAAGGACATCCTAGCTCTTCTCTGAAGGAGCTCATTGAGGGCCAACTGTGTTTTAGCATAATCCTGCTGGCATATTCGGGCTCCCCTCCCATGCAGAGTACTTAATTTAGACTGTAAGGCCTGAAGATTACGCTCCAACACCACAATGCTGTGGTCCAAATGTCTACGCCTTTTAGCAGTGTAAGCAATAATTACCCCTCTCATGACTGCTTTACTAGCTTCCCAGAATAAGATAGGCGAACACTCGGGGGTGTCATTAAAGAGGACGTAGTCGTCCCAGTGCGTCTCCAAGAAACATCGAAAGTCTTTGTCCTCCCATAAATAAGCCGTGAAACGCCAGCCCGCCCTACCCACCCCCCGACATTCCCAGGTCATCCAGACCATACCATGATCAGATATTGCTATAGGTTCTATATCCGTCTGGTCCACCCTGTGGATCGCCTGCTCACTCACCAGAATATAGTCTATTCGGGACCACGTAAGGTGGGCCCTCGACTGGTGGGTATAAGCACGCTCTCCCGGGTGCAAAGTTCACCACACATCTAGCAGCCCTCCCATTCTGCAAAGGTAGTCCACCCATTTTGTAGACCAGGCCCCCCCTTTGCTCGCCACCGATTTATCCAGGCGAGGGTCGTTGGGGCAATTAAAGTCCCCGGCCAACACTAATTTTCCATCCCCCACCCGCTTCACAAAGCCCAAGAGCAATTTAAAGAAAGCGTGGTCGTAGACATTGGGGGCATACACATTGCCTATCCATATCTCCTCATTATACAGTTTGGCTTGGAGGAAAACATATCGCCCCTTCGGGTCAGATTCAATCGTCAGCACTTCAAATGGGATACCCTTTTTCACCAACACCACCACTCCCGCCGTTTTCCCTCCGGAGGAAGCCCCATACATGCTCGCCACCCAGTCCTTCACCAGTTTTTTATGTTCTTGGTCGCTCAGATGGGTCTCCTGTAGCAAAGCTAAATGAGCTCCTTTCCTTTTTAGTGCTTGTAAGATTTTTGTGCGCTTGACAGGAGAACTTATGCCGCCTACATTCCAGGAGATTAGCTTGACATTCTGATTAAGTTATTCTTAAACTAGGGCCGTTTACTGCAGGATTACACTTATTGACTCCAGGAACCGCCCAGCCTCGGTCCCAGAGAAAGATTCTCCCCCGCCCTCTAGCCAACCAGGAGGTCCAATAGTCCCCGGGCACCCTGACCTTGTCAATCCCTACCCCTCCCCCCCTCCCCCTCCTCCCTATTACCCCCGCCCCACCTCCACCCCCCATTCCCCCCTTTCCCCGCATTCCCCGCACCCCTCTTCTCCTGAGCCCCCTTAAAATCACACATCCCACCTCAACCAAAAGGCTGAGCAGGAGTCACCTCTGTGCACCGCAGGGCCACCCCGAACGCTCACCCAGCCCGGTGCTACAGTCCGTGATCGAGACCCCCATCCTCAGGATCCCCCGCTGCAGTTCTCTCTAATTAGTGGCCATCCCAACAGGGGACAACCAGTTCCTCATCCACAGTGCACCCCCGCTTTCCAGAGAGAAAATGAGTGGTCCATGCCCCCACCCTCACTTATAAAGGAAATGTTAGGAAGGAGAGAGAAAAGAAACATCCCCGAAAATTAACTATACCCCACATAGTGAACTCACAGTATAAGCACTTCCTTCAGGCAGCTAGTATAACACTGCAACATAGTATACCTTAGCAAACTACCAAAAGCAAATGTATGTACATATATACACACATGCATATATGGATGTGCATATACATAGCAGCACATGTCGCGGCCCGCACAGTCCAACTACACCACCAGGCCTGTCCATCCAGTGGAACCCTCACTCCGCAGGCTGCACCTTGGCCGCTTGTCATCCAGAGTCTGCCAACATCAGGCCTAGCAGCACTCACGATTCAGAGGGCCCGGCCTCCTCATCAATTCGTGTAGTAGATTCAGTATTCAATTTCTCCAAATAGACCTTGGCTGCTCCCGCAGATTCGAAGGCCAAGCTTTTCCCCAGATGATGGACTCGAAGCGTAGCCGGGAAGGCCAGGGTAAATCTAATCTTCTTCTGAAAGAGGGCCGTGCAGACAGGAGAGAATTCCTTACGCTTCGCCGACACCACTGTTGAGTAATCTTGAAACAGAAGTATTTTGGCATTTTGCAACAATAGTCCCTCGTGCTGCCGGTAGGCTCGTAAGAGTCGCTCTTTATGGGCGAAGTTTAATATCCGGGCAATCACCACTCGGGGCCTTGATCGATTCTCCATCTTGGGTCCAATCCGGTGAGCACGCTCCACCTTAAGGTCTCCAACCAAGGTAGGTAGCCCCAGCTCTTCTGGGAGCCACTTCTCAATCAGCGGCAGGAGCTGCGTGTCGGTCGTTGTCTCCGGGATACCCACCAGACGGATATTGTTCCGACGGGATCTATTTTCTAAATCGTCCAATTTATTCTGCAAAATCTCCAGCCATGCACGTGTATCTGCATGCACTCTCTCCTGCCGCCCTTCATCATCTTCAATGGCAGACACGCGGTTCTCCAGCTCTTCAATTCTCTGACCTTGTGCTGCCAACGCCTCCCCCATCACCTCCAGTTTGGAGAGAATCTGGTCCAATTTGGGATTCAAATGGCGAGCCACCTCCTTCGCTAAATCTTCTAACGCCGAGTCCCCACTCTCCGTACCCGGTGATGAGGGCTGCATCGCCGCCGGTGTTGAGGCCCGTAGCTTTGGCGCCTTCTCTCTCTCCTTTTCTTTCCGAACCGGGGGCGGCATCCGAAAGCCAAACAGCGGTGGGCGAAGTAAACTGTGTTCAGGCAGGGATCCCCACCACCGGCACCGGTCGCTGGGAGATTAAATCGCCGATTTTATATCAATTTTGCCGAGGCAGCCCCGGAGCAAGTGAAAAGACGTCCTCACTTGCTCATGTGTCACGTGACTCCTCCCTCCTAGTGCCTTTAAAATCAAGATGGTGACACACAGAAAGAGTCTGTGTACACTTGTATACACGGAGAGAATGTGGGTACACTTGTATACCCGGAGAGACTGCGTGTACCTTGTATAAATGGAGAGTGTGTGTGTACACTTGTATACATGAAGAGAGTGTGTGTAGACTTGTGTTCATGGAGAGAGTGTGCCTATATGGATATACATGAAAAGCGTGTACCTACATGAACATACATGGAGAGACTGTGCCTACATGCATACACATGGCTAGAGTGTGCCTACTTGACTTTATAAAACACTAGAATAAGTGTGATACACGCACACATGAAGACACTTGCTGTTTGCATTTACGCACATAGATTGAGGTACAAACTCTGCCTGCGCACCTCCCACCCAAACTCCACCCTGAGAATATCCACCGTGAAGTGCGCACCATCTAACCAATTTGCGGTACTTTTACATGGTTCAGTATTTTAGGAGGTTGTTTAAATGCGTGTGCCTACATATGTGACATGGTTCTGCACACGCGACATAAACAAACTCAGTACCCTTGGGATGGACCCTAAAGTTACTGCTTGGGTTAGAAATTGGTGGAGTGGGAGGCAACAAAGAGTACAGGTAAATGGAGCTCACTCTGAGGAGAAGGATGTTACCAGTGGTGTGCCCCAGGGTTCTGTCCTTGTCCTTTTCTTTTTAACATCTTTGTTAGTGATATAGCAGAAGGGCTGTCGGGTAAGGTTTCCCTCTTTGCAGATGATACCAAAATCTGCAATAGAGTAGACACCCAGGAAGGTGTAGCTAACATGAGGAGGGATCTAGCTAAGCTTGAAGAATGATCGAAAATTTGGCAGCTGAGATTTAATGTTTAAAAATGAAGGGTCACGCATTTGTGCTGCAACAAGTCAAGGGAACAATATAATATAGGGCAGGGGTACTCAGATGCAGTCCTGGAGGTCCACAAACCAGTCAGGTTTTTGGGATATCCCTAATGAATATGCATGAGATATATTTGCATGCATTGCCTCCATTGTATTTGACTCTCTCATGCATATTCATTAGGGATATCCCAAAAACCTGACTGGTTCATGGCCCTTCAGGACTGGATTTGAGTACCTCTGGTATAGGGGGTGAAGTACTTTTGTCTACTAAAGAAGAGTGGGACCTAGGCGTGGTTGTGTCTGATGATCATAAAGTAGCTAAACAGGTAGAAAAGGCGACGGCAAAAGCTAGAAGGATGCTTGGGTGCATACGGAGAGGAATGGCTAGCAGAAAAAAGGAGATGATAGTGCCTCTGTATAAGTCTTTGGTGCAACCTCATTTGGAGTATTGTGTGCAATTCTGGAAACCGCACCTTCAAAAGGATATAAACAGGATGGAGTCAATACAGAGGGTGGCTATTAAAATGGTTAGTGGTCTTCATTATAAAGCATATGAGGATAGACTTAAGGATCTTAATATGTACACCTTAGAGGAAAGGCGGGATAGAGGTGATATGATTGAGATGTTTAAATACCTCTGTGGCATAAATGCACAGGAGGAGACGCTCTTTCTATAGAAAGCAAGCTCTGCTACAAAGGGACACAGGATGAGGGTGAAAGGGGATAGACTCAGGAGTAAAATGCAGAAATATTTCTTTAGGGAAAGAGTGACAGATGCGTGGAATAGTCTCCCAGTGGAGGTGGTAGAGATGAGGACAGTGTCTGAATTCAAAAAAGCATGGGACAGACGTAGAGGATCTCTAAAGGAAAAAAGGGGACTGTTGTAGTGGGTGATTTGGAAGAGCAGACTAGATAGGCCATTTGGTCTTTTTCTGCCATCATGTTTCTCTGTTTCTACTGGTCATGTCATTCCTCAGGCTGTAGCCATCTCTTTATTATTGTGTTTTTGCAATCTGGGGATCATCGGATATGAAAACCCCGAGCTTCCTCTCCTCGTTGGTGTCCCCTGGATACTGCTCCCTTGGATTTCTGCACCCCAGACATGACTCTATGCTTTTTTTCCTTTTGATTCTTAGCTACTTTAAGCTTTCTTAAATCAATCCTCATTCTTTTCTACTTCCTCAAGGGTGGCTATCATTACAGATGTTCGTGCTATCTGTAACATCGTGCATGAAAATATGAACAGAACGAGACCCTGAAACACTCCACTGACAACTCCTTTCCTCAGGGGGAACTCTGTTTATTTGTGATGCACTTAGGAAGGAGGGATAGAGGGATCAAGAGGAGTCTAGGCAGCGGTTCTCAACCCAGTCCTCCATATACACCTAGCCAATCAGATATTCAGGACATCCACAATGAAATGCATAAGACAGATTTGCATACACTACAACCATTGTATGCAAATCTACATCTTGCATAATCTTTGTGGATTTCTTGCAATCCAGACCAGCTGCCTGTGCTCCAAGGACTGCGTTCATAACACACTGGTCCAGAGCAAATGAGAGCCATTCCTACTGGTTTAGAGTCAGCAAGTGACCGAGACCTTACAGGTGTTTGTCCCTCTGCTCCTGGGTCAGAGGAGGGAACTGAAGTGCTGATCCATGCCAGCCTACATATATTACATAGAGACAGTTAGTCTTCTGTAAATAAAGGCAACTTGCCTAATGGCTGAGTAACAGCAAACTCTTACGTGGGAGTTTAGTCTGATGGAAACAGAGACTGAAGGTGTATTGAACCAGTGCCTCTGTTGCAGGGCCTCGAAGATAAAATGTTTCCCCTATTGGAAGGAATCGTGGCCAATGTTCCCTCTAATTTTCTGTAGGCTGTGTGCGCATAAAATATCAGCTGTGCAGCTTTTGAAGGAAGGTTAAATTTTTGTGCGCCATATAAAGACACTCTTGAGTTCCATACTTTAAAATTTGACTACACGTCAGAATACAGTATGTACACCACATTGATTGCACTAGAAAATATTGTAGAACTTGTGAAAACCGTAAATATACAACTTTTAAATTTTAAGACATCTGTGTTGTTTTCTATCAGAATCAGAACCGTAATTTTTGTGCGCTCTGTTGTAAAGTATGTGCGCTCGCTCGGCGAGGTGTGTGCGCGCGCACATGCGCACAGCTTAGAGGGAACAGTGATCGTGGCCTCTCTGCTCCAGTGCACATTAACATTATCTCGGCTAATGCAGCTATCAGTGTCTAATGAAGATGGCCGAGTATCCAGTCCATGCACTCGAAGGGGTGAGAAAACAACCTACATCTTTCTTTTAGCACCATATTTGGATAAGTGAAAATTATTTCCTCCTGGGGAGGGATTATTTTATTTATTTATTTAGCTGTATTTATATCCCGCTTTTCACCGGGTCAAAGCGGGATATAAATCCAACTCCCTTTCCTACTGAATTCCTTAATGCTGGCAGGTTCACCCAAGAGGGAATGGAGGGTGGTTTTTTTTTTTAAGGCTGATATCCTGCTGTCCATGGAGAATCTCACCTTCTACAGTGTCTGCTCGTCACCTCCACCCCCCTCCCCTCCATTTCAATGACAAGAGGAAAAGAGATTAAGGCTGGTTAAAAATCAGTCCAGATTTAGATAATACTACCTTAAATAATATCAACAAAGGATCCAGCCTTTACCTATTTAGCTGTGGGTATTTAAATGGGGATTGTTTTATTTTTCAGTTGTAGCATGGTGGGACTGTCTATGATTTAAACATGCCCTGGCCCTAGTGTACACCACCAGCCAGCTTTCTATTCCAGCAGTGAAGGACTCAAGTTAGATCCCACGGATCCAGATCTAAATTTACAAATCCAGATAGCAAGCCAAATCCCCCCATGTCTAACTTGAGTCTTTCACAGCAGGAATAGCAACCTGGCTAGCCCTGCACAATCTCCTGGTTAACAATAATGGAGGGAGGAACAATAAAGAGTCAATTTATGTTTCATGTAAACCGCACTGATCTGTAATAGCGCAGTATATAAATAAATTCATCTGCAGCTGGAAAACCTCCAGTCAGTTTCTATTTCAGCAGTGAAAGAATCGAGTTAGATCCCACTTGACTAAAGACCGAACACAGTTTAGGATAACTATCCAGAGGGTCGCCATGAGTCACCATTGACTCAACGGCACTTAACTGGGGAATCCAGATTCTCAGGATCTAACTCGAGTCTTTGCTGTAATGGAAACCTGCCTAGTGCTGCATACTAGAACTAGGGCACCTTTAAATCCCTACCATAATGTAGGTAAAAGCTGGATCCGATTTAAGGTAGTATTACCTAGATTCGGAGTATCCAGAGGATCCAGTTTTTACCTATTTCTCCCTATGCCTACAGTTGCCCTGGAAAGAGGACAATGTTATATCCAGTTACGAGCCCCAATCGTTCCAACAACTTGAGTCCTATGCGATGTTGTATCAATTACGTTAAAGACAGAGAAAATAGAGCACCGTCATTCCACCTAATTTATGTGTTTTTAAGCATGCCCTTTTTCCAGCTACCATGCAAGACATTTTCACTGAAGTCCTCTCCATTCCCTGTTTCCCAAGCAGAGCTGACGCTCTAGCGCTGCACGCTTTCCACTTCTCCATAGGGAACGAGACCGGCGAGTCGACCACTCACGCCTTTCCTTCACAGCTCTATGGTTGGGTGGCGCGATACGTTCTGCGCGTTCCCTTTTAGTTCCCGTGATGCTTCGGGCGAAGCTTTAAAAGGTGCGCGCTAGGGCCTGCTCGATCTTTTTTTTTTGCGGCGTGGAGGTAGGTGACGTGAATTCGGGGTGCGCTTTTGTAGCCTATTTTATGCATTTGTATGTCCTGGTATGGTCCTGTTGCTAGTGCGACCTGGAGGGGAGGAAGGAAGGGAGAAGACACGAGTCGGGGTTGCATGTCGGTTGTGTGTTGCTGGGCCGAATAGCAGACCCGTATCGTGGTTTTCCCGCCATAATTCCGGCAAAAAATTGGACTGATGAGCTGGCTGTATATCTTACATACTAGCTGAACTCTTGATGTGTTTTTTTCTCTCGTGAGAGTTCTGGTTTCCTAAATATAAATATTTTCTTACCTATAAAATCGTAAAAATGGGAGTTCTAATGCAGTTTTAAAGAAGAACGTAAAGTATAAACCATATGTTTATTTAAAAGGATTTACCCCTTTGTCCTGAAATCAAAGCGGTTTACACTTCAAACAATCAAAAATCAGTGTCGGTAGGGGTAGGCATGCAGTGTTAGCACGGAGTGGAGGTGATGATTTCTTGGTGTGCTATTTACAGGATGAGCTATGTACAAGTGATTTATATATAGGGAGGGTAGGGGGTACATTGAGGGTCTTTCAAACAATAACTTAACCTTTTAGGTACCAACGTTCTACATGTGGAACATATATTTGCAATGATATAGCTTTATCAATTTTCAAGCAAATTAGATTAAACTTTGTCAATGAGTTTATAGACATTGACCCTCTTGAGCAATAATTTTTTTTTCCAATTGGCGATATACCCCCTTCTACAGTATGCCAAAGTTGGCACTTTATGGTTTATGTAATATATCCCTCTACAATTTTGTTCTCGCATCTCTATCTGTCTTATTAGGGGTGAAACGTTTTGCTGGTTTTGCTACATTTTGCTACATTTGTCACATTCCTCCTTGATTCTCACCACCACCAAAAAGTTGTCTAATAGACAATTTTTTGGTGGTGGTGAGAAGTGAGGAGGACTGACAAATTCTATCTAACCTTTTTGATGTCTTGAACATCTGCACCTTGCCCACTCACAATCTTAAATGACAGAGGTGTAAGGCAGGGGTCTCCAAATCCAGCCCTGGAGGGCCACAAACCAGTCAGGTTGGCAGGATATCTCTAATGCATATATATCTCATGCCATAGTCATTGGGGATATCCTGAAAACCTGACTGGCCGGTGGGCCCCATAGGACTGGGTTGGGGACCACTGCATTATATGATAAAGGGGTTAAAGGAGCACTGAAAGGCGATAGCGGAGAGACTGAATGAGTTCTTTGCTTCGGTCTTTACTGAGGAAGATGTAGGGATGATACCCATGACTGAAGTGGTATTTAAAGGTGCAGAAGAATTGAAGGAAATATCGATACATCGGGAAGATGTCTTACAACTATTAGATAAACTGAAGAGTAGCAAATCACCTGGGCCGGATGGTATACATCCAAGGGTGTTGAAAGAACTGAAATATGAGATTGCAGACCTGCTATCAGTAATCTGTGAACTATCATTAAAATCATCTCTAATACCTGAAGATTGGAGGATCGCCAATGTAACACCAATTTTTAAAAAGGGTTCCAGGGGTGATTCGGGAAACTATAGACCGGTGAGCCTGACGTCAGTACCAGGAAAGATGGTAGAAACCATCATAAAGAATAGAATTACTTAGCATGTAGATAGTCACAACCTAATGGGAGACAGCCAACATGGCTTTAGACAAAGAAGATCTTGTCTTACTAATCTGTTATGTTTTTTTGAAGGAGTGAATAAACAGGTGGACAAAGGTGAGTTGGTTGATATTGTGTATCTGGGCTTTCGGAAGGCCTTTGACAGGGTCCCTCATCGGAGACTTTTGGCAAGACTGAAGAGTCATGGGATGGGAGTCAGTGTACTATTGTGGATCAGGAACTGGTTAAAAGATACAAAGCAGAGGGTAGGGCTAGGTGGCCAATTTTCCCAATGGAGAAAGGTGGGTGGTGGTGTGTCCCGGGGATCTGTGCTGGGTCCGCTGCTTTTTGACATATTCATAAATGACCTGGGAAGTGGAATAACGAGTGAGGTTATCAAATTTGCAGATGACACAGAACTATTTAAAGTAGTTAAAACCCAAGAGGATTGTGAAAAATTGCAAGAGCATCTTGATAAATTGGAAGACTGGTTATCAAAATGGCAGATGAAATTTAATGTGGACAAGTGCAAGGTTATGCACCTAGGGAGGAACAACCCAAACTGTGGTTGCGCGATGCAGGGTTCCACAGTGGGAACCACCACCCGGGGAAAATATTTTGGCGTCATTGTGGATACCATGTTGAAACCCTCGGCCCAGTGTGCAGCGGCGGCCAAGAGAGCAGGTGGAATGCTGGGTGTGATAGGGGAATGGAAAATAAAACAGAAGATGTTGTGATGCCTCTATATCGTTCCATGGTGAGACTGCACCTTGAATATTGTGTGCAATTCTGGTCGCTGTATCTTAAAAAGGATATAGCGATTTTGGAAAGGGTTCAGAGAAGAGCCACCAAAATGGTAAAGGGGATGGAGGGATGCTCCTGTGAAGAAAGGCTAAAAAGGTTAGGGCTCTTTAACCTGGAAGAGACGGCTGAGGGGAGATATAATAGAAGTCTATAAATTAATGAACGGAGTGGAACGGGTAAACGTAGATCGATTGTTTGTGTTGTCAGAGTGTGGAAAGACTAGGGGACATGCAATGAAGCTACAGAGTAAACTATTTAAGACTAAAACTTTTTTCACTCAATGTGTAATCAAACTCTGGAATTTGTTACCGGAGGATGTAGTAAAGGCTGTTAGTGTAACTGGGTTTAAAAAAGGTTTGGACAAGTTCCTGGAGGAAAGGTCCATAAACCATTATTAAGAAGTGACCGAAGATATCAATGCTTGACCCAGTACAAGCATTGTGGCACTTGTCTCTTGGGGAAACTGCTAGGTATATGTGACCTAGATTGGCCACTGTTGGAAACAGAATACTGGGCTTGATGGACCTTTGTCTGACCCAGTATGGCATATCTTATGTTCTTATCTTCTTATGAGATACATTTAATACGAGGGGATATGACACACATATGCTAATACATACAGGGAACATGGGCAATGGAGGGTTAAGTGGCTTGCCCAAGACCACAAGGAGTACCTATAGGACCAGAAATCCCAGTTCCTCTGGCCTGAGATTGCTGTCCCCAGGTGGGACTTGAACCCCCGGCCTGAAGTACCTTGTCCTAACCACTAGGCCACTCCTCCCTCTGGACACAGGTAGGTCTTTGTTCATAAGTCTTTACTCCTTCACGGTCAGTACATTACACATGTCTCAGGCCGTCTGTATTTGCTAACAGCCATAGAGTTATATATGTTGTCACCAGGGTCAGGTCAAGTACTAGGCAAACCAGGTGATTACCTGGGGTAGCAGATTCTGGAGGGAGGCAAAGAACAGGACATTCAAATCTAAGCAATAGATTCTGACAGCCAGGAGGGCTTTAAGGCTTAAGGTATGCCTAGGATGTCAACACCTTGAAACAACTCTGGAGCAGCCCTGGATGTAACTTCCATGATCCACACATGCATATTTTATAACAGCTTCCGTCAGTGTTAACCACAGAAACTGCATATGAAATAAAGCAATGAAGTCAGGAAATTTTGGTGGACACGTAGACCTTGAAAGAACGTTTTCTATTGTCCTCACGCCTAGTGGCCTTTTATCACAGTTGAACCATTTGCCCTTTATTCATGATTCAAAGCACAAGACTGATTTTGTTTTGGTGACCAGGAACATTGAGGGTCTTTCCACGAATACTCCTTAGGATACAGCCCTTGGAGTTATTGAGTTCACACTACAAAATTGGTGCTTTTTTCTTTATTACTTGCAAACCAAGGGCAGAGCACTGAGGGCCACTTCTGGCTCCCAGTGTCCCAGCTCTTTATGATACTGGCTTAGAAAGCAAGTGGTTATCAGTCTGCCCCCTTTCCCAATAATGCTTATTCTGGAAGAGGTACATCGATCAAATGTTGGTTGGCCTGGGTGGCTTCAGGCATTGATTGGTTCCTTTTCCATTAGTTTAAGTTTTTGTACCAAAAAATTGTAAGTTTTAATAAACTGTAGGGATTATTAGTAGCATAAAAATAAGTTAGACTCTCTGTTGTCCAGGGGAAAATGGCTACTAATACCCAGCCCGAAGTTCGGTGAGTTATTCTGGCAATGAGCCACGAAAGAAGTCTAGTCTGCAGATATATATTAGACTTTATTATGGACAGCCAGGTAGAAAAATATACAATCCTTATTACTCTACCAGAAGACAGAGCTATGGATTTCCCCACAACTCCTTAAATTCAAAAGGTCAAACCCATCTTTGTCACTGTGTCACTGAACCCCCTCCTCACATCCACAGGCTCTAGTCCCATCTCTGTCCCTCTCACTGCATCACTGATCCCCCTCCTCACATTCACACACTCTAATCCCAACTCTGTTCCTCTCACTGTCAGTGAGTTCCCTCCCCACATTTGCAAGTTCCAATCACATCTCTGGCCCTCTCCGCGTGTGACTGAGAGCTCTCTTCACATGTAAAGGCTCCAAATCCCTCTTTGTTGGTCTGCCATTGAGCCCCTTCCTCAAATTCAGAAGATCCAATCCCATCTGTGTTCCCCCTCTTTGTCACTGAGTCCCTTCCTCACATTCAGTCTGTAATCCCATTTCTATCACTCATTGTGTCCCTGCGCCCCCTCCCCACATTCACAGGCACTAATCCCATTTCTATGGCACAAAATTTGCTCAGATCTGGAATATCACAGTTAAGGTATCCAAAGTGTGAACAAATGAAAGAAAAGTAGTTATATGAAGACATCCACATATAGCCAAGCAACTTTGTGATGATAACATAAAATACATTAATTACTATATTAGTTACAGTAGTATAATGCATCAGATTAGAGGTATAATCATATCAGTGCTAACAGTGACAAGCAGCTGCCTTCAGTCCCATCATCAATCTGGGACGCTGGACTGGGGTCTCTTTAGGTTGTTACATTACAAGAGGGGTTTAACCCCCTCCTTCAGGGACCCACATAGAAAGCAGGACAAATGTCTGTGGCAGTATTTAAAAAAAAAACTAAGTACATTTCTAGTCCTGCCCCCCAGATGTTTAATCAGATGTGGAAAATAAACCTCCAGCCTCCTTATAACACCCTGAGCCCGGCTCTCTCATTGCCAGGCTGCCACCGGGCGGATTCTCAGGTTTCCTCCATAGTATGTCCAGAAGAACGGTCGGAGTGTCTCTGTGAAGGTGTCGGTGAAGGTGCAGAGACGAAATTTATTATCTGCATTGTAAAATGAGACTTTTCCTGCCTCATAGTCCAGGAAAATCCCCACTGCCCGGGGGCTCTCGCTCAGGGGGAACCGGGTCACAAGGGAGATGAGGAGCCAGCGGTCACCATCATACCACAGCCTCACTGCCCAGTAACCCTCCTCAGGTACTAGAATGATCCTCCCCTTCCTGCTCACAGACTCTTTACACACCCCCAATCCCCAGCCTTCAACCCCCACCTCCACCCCTACCTCCCAGTAATGTCTCCCCTTGGTGAAGCCCTCACACCCCAGCACACAGGGCTGAGTATCAAATCTCTCAGGATTGTCCGGCAGGTTCTGTCTTGTGTCTCCCCGACTGACACTTTTCCGATCCTCAGATAGGACGAGCCGGGGATGAGCAGTTTCCGAATCCAGAGTCACATCCACTGCAGGGAGGAGAGACGTTAATATACATGAGCACAAACTTCTCATTGGCTCCTCACGCATTTACCTCAAACCCTCATTGACTTCTCATTGGCTGTTTCCCGTGTCACTCGTTTAGTCTGAGACAAGTTTTGCTATTGGTTTCTGCTCAGTGACAAGCCTCAGATACTAGCAATGCTATTGGCCAGTGGCACAACTCAGACTGCAGAAAGGAAGTCTATTGGCTCCTTTTTCAGTGTTACCTGATTGGTCTATTTCATCCCTACTTAGGCTCCCTTCCCCCGCCAAAAGCATATTGGGCCAATTTATATAGAGGTGTGTGTATCATGGGGAATGTTAGTGGGGTAGGGGGAGGGCAATTTTTCCAAATGGCTTAGCTTTGTGTATTGTATTGCAATTTTTTTCAAGAAATCTTTAGAAATTGCATATTCATTTCAATTAGAAATTAGGAGAAAAGATCTCAGAAATGTCCTTTCATCTGGACAAAAATCTATGGAATACTTAGAGCACTCATTCTCACAGGTCATAAAAACCCTCTCAATCAGTACGTAATTTATTATAACTTTATAAAAAAATTTCAACTTATCTGAAGGCATGGTAATGCTGCATAGCCTGCCCAAATTATTATCAAGCCATTTAAGTCTGTCCTCATATGCTTTATAATGAAAACCATAAACCATTTTAATAACCACCCTCTGCACCAACTCCATCTGGTTTATATCCTTTTGAAGGTGCAGTCTCCAGAATTGCACACAATACTCCAAATGACATCTGTGATAAGGAAGCTTATCATAGCTCAGGAAGGGGCTATAGAAAAGGTGAAGTGTCTCTGAACATGCAGCCTGTCAGTGCTGGTAGAAATGAGAAAACAGAATTTTGCCATAAAAGACTACCAGTCCCAGAATGCACCAGGTTTCCAACAGCCATGAGAGGAGCTGAAGTGAGAAAACGTGTGTTCAATCAAAAGGGCTATGAGGTAATCCCCAAGCACTCATTGCAAAGGGCAGGGCTTGATTCAGCACAGCTGCGCTGTGCTAGGATGGAACACTCATCTCAAAGGGCAAGGCCTGATTCAGCACAGCTGCGCTGTATTAGGGAGGAGCACTCATCTAAGCAGAATAAGAGTAGAGTTTATTCTACAGATGACCATCTTCATGATCACCTTGGATATCCAGAGAATTATCCTCAGTTTCATCTGAAGGATTATCAGAAGCAGAAGCCAAACCGGACGGACAGAGAGGGAAAGAGACCCTTTGGAAGAAGGAAGAGAAAAGCCTTTGAGAGGTCTAGAAGAGTCCAAAGCAGTACGTATACTGGGAGGTATTCCAAGGGCCAGCATACACCATTGGACTGGGGAAAACCAGAGGAATGGTACTGCAGAGCTAGGAATCACCAGAGGCTATCTGTGAGGGAGACGGCTGCACGTGGAAGGGACCCTAAGACCTATGCCAGAAGGTATGTGAAGAGAGATCCAGTGTCCAGGGATCTAGATTGGAAGGCTGGACATAAGAACTGGACTACATACTTGCCAGGCTATATAGAGAGGAACTCTAGCAGCAATGGAAGCTCAGGTATGAACACTGATCTATGCCCTAGCTATAACCTTGAAAGACAGCAGGGAAACAAGTATTCTCCTGAAAATGCTCCATTGAGAGATTCATCTGTGCCAATCCATGATATTGAACCCATGCTTGTTGAACAAGGGGAATAATAGCAGCTGAGGATCCTGTTTATATGGACTGCTCTCTATCTAAACTCCGTTGGTAACTTTCTGTTATAAAGTACAGCAACCATCACAAAGAAATACAAATTTGTTCTTTAATCTACTCAGAAAAGCTCCTGAAGCAGGATTTGACCCACACAGTGGAAGGCAAGCCAGCTAAGGGGTTTCAGATGGTAACTGCTAGCAATTAAGCCTTACCTAATTGCTTGTGAGCTAGGAGAGAATCACTTCTGTATCTCTGTGGGAAGTAATCAGAAGTTAATCTGAAAAGAACAGTTTGTTTCTTGCTTTGTAGCTTTTCATTTGTTTTCCTGATTTTGACTTTGTTTTTCCAAGTTAACACTGAAAGCAAGTTACCTAATTTATGTGCTACCAAGCATATCTGTGTTGGGAGAAATAACCCCATAAATAAATATCTTATTGGCTTTACCCAAGAGCACAACTAAATTGTCAGCAGCTGTGTCTGGTGTGAATGAACTACATTGCCCACAATACCTTGCAAATCATATAGAAATATGCACTTTCCAAGAGTGTGAAGATTCTCACCCAGGCAGCCGTCTGACACATCGCACCAAAGACTTATACAGAGGCACTATCACCTCCTCTCTTCTTCTAGCCATTCCTCTCTGTATGCACCCAAGCATCCTTCTGGCTTTCTCAGTCGCCTTTTCTACCTGTTTAGACACTTTAAGATCATCAGAAACAATCACACCCAGATTGCGCTCCTCTTTCATACACAGAAGTACTTTGCCCTCTACACTGTACTGCTCCCTTTGAAGTTTTGCAGCCCAAGTGCATGACCCTGCATTTTTTTAGCATTAAATCTCAGCTGCAAATTCTTGACCATTCTTCAAGCTTAGCAAGATCCCCCCTCATGTTATCTACTCTTTCCTGGATGTTTATTGCAAATTCTGTTATCATCCACAAAGACGCAAACATTACCTTCCTTATCGTCTCTCCGGGCCAGTCCACGTACAGTTGGGTAGTCAATCCCTTCTAGCAGCTGAGGACTGAATGCTGAAAAGTTTTGCTGGCAGATTCAATAGCTCCCTCTGGTGTCAGAAAGGCAGTCTTCAGTCCTCAGCAGCTAGAGTGGACGTATCTCTGGCAGGCTCCCAGGAGAGACGAAGGGGATCAGTCAGGTTTACTTAGTGTATAAAAAAAACAACAAAAACCCCCCAGAAATTAAGATAGTCCCATAGGAAACCTTTCAAGCTTTAAGGCTTGGACAGCAGCAGGCAGCTTAAATATTACTGTTTGTATACCGGAACCTTGCTCCCTGGCCCTAGCAGGGCATCATAGCAGGTGTTTTTTTTCTTGTCTTCCCCAGCGGAGGGGGGGGGGTAATCGGGAACACGATTGCTTCAGTGGTCCTTATTTTAAATTTAACTTTTTTTGTTTTTGCTAATTTCGGGGGCAGAGCCTGCTTCCGCGGATCCGCTGAAGCTACTGCGGGTTGTCAGGAGCTGGGGGCCTCAGTATCCTCTTCCCGCGTTGGTTCCCCGAGTCTCATTTTCGCTAGCAGTGGATTTTCAGACTATGCCTGTCTGCCTTTGCTGGTGGTGAGTTTGACCTGTCTTCTTGATCGGGTTGTGGGTTTTGTCGCTCGTGCAGGTATTCCCTAGTCTGTTTTTTCTGTTTCAGCGGGATTTGGCAGGCGGCCATTTTCTGAGCGCCAGGAACTTGGTTTCCGTTTTTTCCTTTACTCCGGACGTTTCTTCGGGCCAGGGGCGTCGATTTGTTTTCTTTATGCGTTCGGGTTCGGATGGAGCCTTCAGTTTCGGGGGATTGTGCGGGTGACAAACTGCAGGGGAAGAAGCTGTCACAGGCTGCGGCGGCTTCTCTTCCTTCTGCTGTCGCGTCTATTCCCGCGCTTTTGCAGCGCTCGGGTAAACGCAAGTCCAAATCTCATAAGGAGGTTTCAGTGCCAGGCCCTGCTCAGCCCTTGTCCTCCGCCTCTCAGGAAGCCCTAGCCTTTTTCCAGCCGGAGTTTATTTTGGCTTTACATAGAGCCTATTTATTGAAATTGTCTCCTCCTGTGGTGGATGCCTCTGTAGGGGATCAGAGCTCTTCCATTCAGAAGGAATTTAAATCAAGTGACCCGGGTGAGGACCCCTCGACTCTTGCCTGGGGGGGGCCTGTCTCCGGGTGGCTGGAATCCTCCGTCCCTTGCTTCCTGAGGAAGGGGAAATCTCCTCAGAGGGGGATCTGGACTCGTGGCCCCAAGTGTTAGAGGATGGGGAGCTGGGGCCGGGAGAGGATCCTAATGTCTTTCGAGTATTTCGGAAGGAGGAGCTGGGGGCGCTGATCGTTCAATCGCTGCGCTGGCAGCGCTAAATATTGTGCCTCCTTCTTTGCAACAGGAGCCTCTCGAGGATCCTTTATTGCAAGGGTTTAAAGCGGAACAGCGCTGCTTCCCTATGCACCGAGTGATTAAACAAATGATTGAATCTGAGTGGGAGTGCCCGGAGGCTAGCTTACGTGGGGGGCGTTCCATTGCACGCCTTTACCCGGTCCCTCAGGAGGAGAGGGAGCTCTTGAAGATGCCTAAGGTCGATGCTCTTGTGTTTGCGGTTACCAAGAAGACCACCGTCCCGGTAGAAGGGGGCGCGGCCCTGAAGAATGTTCAGGATCGAAAGTTAGAGGCGTTTCTTAAGCAAGCTTTTGATGCTAATGCCTTAGCCTTACAGGCGTCGGTTTGTGGGGTGTTTGTCCCGAGCCGCGGTTCGCTGGAGTGAGGGTGAGCAGCCTGTCCTGAAACAGGAGGATGCGTCTCCGGAAGGCGCTAAGCTGGAATCGGCGGTGGCTTATCTTGCGGATGCATTTTATGATTTGATCAGGATTTCTGCTAAAGCCATGGCCTCCATTATAGCGGCTTGGCGTTTTCTTTGGTTGCGTAACTGGGCGGCAGATACTTCCTCTAAATTCTGTCTCAGTAAGCTCCCGTATAAAGGCAAGCTGCTGTTTGGAGAAGCGTTGGAGAAGATCGTGAAAGATTTGGGTGACTCCAAAGGCGGTCGTCTTCCAGAGGATAGGCCTAGAGGGGCTAAAGCAAATACTGTACAGAGGGGGCACAATAGAGAGGTTCGTCGGTTTCGTGGTTCCCAGTTTGTGCCTTATCAGAGGGGCCGTTTTCCTTTCAAGGGTCAGTCCTTTTGGGGCGCCTGGGGGTTTAGCAGAGGATTCTTCGGTTCTCAGCAACAGCCCTCTAAGAAGCCACAATGAAGGGGGGCTGGTCCAGGCGGAGATTCCGGTAGGAGGATGTTTGCAGGACTTTCTCTCCGCCTGGTCTGCCATAACCTCCGATCTCTGGGTCCTGGAGATCATCCGCGACGGCTATGCTCTGGAGTTCGCGGCGCCGGTGGCAGATGCCTTTGTGTTCTCTCACTGCAGTACTCGGGCGAAGAGACGGGCGGTCGCGGACACCCTGCAGCGCTTGTTGCATCTGCGGGCGGTGGTCCCCGTTCCCCCCCGACCAGTGCGGTGTCGGTCGATACTCGATTTACTTTGTAGTGCCCAAGAAGGAGGGCTCGTTTCGCCCCATCCTCGATCTCAAACACGTCAACCACTGCTTGCGAGTGCCCCATTTTCGAATGGAGACCCTCCGGTCTGCTGTTCAAGCGGTGAGACCGGGAGAGTGGCTCTCTTCCATAGATCTTACGGAGGCCTACCTACATATTCCCATTCGCCTGGAGCATCAGCGCTACCTGCGCTTTGCAGTCCCCATGGGACATTTTCAGTTTCGGGCCTTGCCGTTTGGTCTCACGACGGCTCCCCGCATCTTTACCAAAGTTATGGTAGTGGTGGCGGCAGCGCTTTGCAAAGAGGGCATCCAGGTCCACCCATATCTGGACAATTGGCTAATTCGTACGGGTTCTCGGGAGGAGTCTGTCGCGGCAACGACTCGGGTGGTGCAGTTCCTGGAACACTTCGGTTGGGTCATCAATCGGATAAAGTCACTTACTTCCGACGCAACGGCTGGTTTACCTCGGAGCGGTTTTCGACACAAAGGAGGGTTTGGTTCTTCTGCCGCAGGAAAGGGGGCAGAAGTTGATAGCCCAAGTGGATGCGTTCCTGCAGCTCAGGGCACCATCAGCCTGGCGGTATCTGCAACTGTTGGGGTCGATGGCTGCCGCCTTGGATCTCGTACCGTGGGCCCGGGCGCACATGCGTCCTCTGCAGCACTCTTTGCTCTCCAGATGGTCTCCACAGCTGCATCCGCTCTCTCAAAGCCTTCCTTGCGCGGAGGAAGTTCGCCTCGGTCTGCAATGGTGGCGGCTTCCGGCTCATCTTTATGCGGATGTGCCACTACAGGATCTGGAGTGGATTCTGGTCACGAAGGACGCCAGTCTGTCAGGCTGGGGGGCCCATTGTCTGTCTCAGGTAGCGCAGGGAACGTGGTCCTTGGAGGAGAGCGCATGGTCTATCAATCGTCTGGAGCTGAGAGCGGTTCATTTGGCACTTCTTCGCTTCTCGGTGCTAATCTCACACCGGGCGGTTCAGGTGTTTTCCGACAATCTGGTCACTGTGTCCTACATCAACAAACAGGGCGGCACAGACAGTGTTCCGTTGCTTCTCGAGAGCGGGGCCCTTCTGCAGTGGGCAGAACTGCATCTGTCGGCGGCTTATGTAGCTGGGAAGGACAATGTTCAGGCCGATTTTCTCAGTCGCCAACGCCTGGATCCCAGAGAGTGGGAGCTGAATGCAGCCATCTTCCACGACATTTCCCTTCGCTGGGGTCAGCCGGTGATGGATCCTATGGCGACCCTCTCCAATGCCAAAGCTTTTCGGTTTTACAGCAGGCGCCGGGAACACATGTCGGAGGGCCTGGACGGTTTGGCTCAGTCCTGGTCAGCAGACCAACTTCTGTATGTGTTTCCCCCTTGGCCGTTGATAGGTCGCGTCCTTCGGAAAATCTCTCTTTACAGAGGCAGGGTGATTCTCATTGCGCCAGATTGGCCCAGGCGACCTTGGTATGCGGATCTAGTGTGGATGCTAGTAGCTCCTCCTTGGCGCTTACCCCCTCGAATCCAATCTTTTGAGTCGGGGCCCAATCCTGATGCCTCAGGTGGATCGATTCTTGCTTACGGCTTGGCTCTTGAGCGGGACCGGTTGCGGCGTAGGGGGTACTCTGACTCGGTGATCTCTACGATGTTGAAGTCCCGGTGTCGTTCGATGACCTTATCCTACATTAGAGTTGTTGGACGGCTGCCTGGGTGAGAATGTTCACAGTCTTGGCAAATGCATATATCAATATGATTTGCAAGGGATTGTGGGAAATGCAGTCCATTCACACCAGACACAGCCACTCACAATAATTAGTTGTGCTTGAGTATAAAGCCAATAAGATATTTATTTATGGGGTTATTTCTCCCAACACAGATATGCTTGGTAGCACATAAATCAGGATACTTGCTTTCAGTGTTAAACTTAAAAACAAAATCAGGAAAACAGTTGAACTTGTCAGGCAATCAAATGAAAAGAATAAAGACCTGGTTGGTAACAAACTGGTCTTTTCTGTAGGCTCTAGCTAATATTTCTTAGCAGTGCTTCATTCAACAAACAAAATTCACAAAGTAGGTAAAAACCTGAAAAGAACAGTTAACTTCTTATATCTTCACATACAGACTCAGAAGTGTTCCCTTAGAGCTCACTGGCAATTAGGTAAAGCTCAATTGGTAGCAGTTACCCAGCTGAAACCTATTAGCTGGCTTTCTACTGCATGGCCCAAAATCCTATTCAGGAGCTTTACTGAGTAGTTTAAAGAAGTAGTTTGTATTTCTTTGTGATGGTTGTTGTATATTATAACAGAAAATCACCAAATGAGTTTAGACAGAGCAATCCATGTAATCACAGCCTATATCTGCAACTTCTCCCCCTTCTTCCACAACCATGGGTTCAATATCATGGATTGGCATAGAGGCATTTCTCAATGAAGCAATCTCAGGAGAATAACTATGTCCCTGCTGTCTTTCCAGGATATAGCTAGGGCTTAGATCAATGCTCATACCTGAGCTTCCATTGCTGTTAGAGTTCCTCTTTAAATAGCCTGGCCAGTATGTAGTCCAGTTCTTATGTCCAGCCCTCCAATCCAGATCCCTGGACACTGGATCCCTCTTCACATACCTCCTGGCATGGGTCCTAGGGTCCCTTCCAAGTGCAGCCGTCTCCCTCACAGGTACCGTCTGGAGATTCCTGACCCTGCAGCACCACTCCTCTGGGTTTCCCCAGTCCAATGGTGTATGCTTGCCTTTAGAATGCCTTCCAGTATACGTACTGCTATGGACTCCTTTAGACCTCACAAAGGCTTTCCTCTTCTTTCTTCCAAAAGGTTTCTTGCTCTCTCTGTCCTTCCGTTCTGCTTCTGATGATCCTTCAGCTGAAGAATATGATGACTATTCTGAGAATGGGGATGATTCTCTGTAGAATAAACTCTACCTTTATTCTGCCTAGATGAGTGCTCCACCCTAACACAGCGCAGCTGTGCTGAATCAGGCCCTGCCCTTTGAGATGAGTGCTTAGGGATTACCTCATAGCCCTCCTGATTGAACACACGTTTCTCCACTTCAGCTCCTCTAATGGCTTTTGGAAACCTGGTGCATTCTGGGACTGGTAGTCTTTTATAGGAAAATTCTGTTTTCTTATTTCTACCAGAACTGACAGGTTGCTTGTTCAGAGTCACTTCACCTTTTCTATAGCTCCTTCCTGAGCTATGATAAGCTTCCTTATCACAGAGTTTGGCGCATTTTTGAAGCGTGGGCTCGGGACCGGAAAATCTCCCCCGTTCCGCGGGCTTATCAGACCTCTTAGCATTTCTTCAAGGGGGTCTGGATAAGGGTTTGTCTCTTAGCACCCTTAAAGTGCACTTGGCGTACTTCCGGGGTCGAGTACAGGGCTGGTCTCTTGCATCACATCCAGATGTGCAGCGCTTCCTTCGAGCGGCAAAGAATATTCGTCCGCCTCTTCGGCGGGTGGTTCCGCCTTGGGATTTGAACTTGGTGCTTGAAGCCCTCACCGGTCCGCCGTTTGAATCGCAGCCGTCCGGTTGTGTAAGAGTTTACTTGGAAGACGGCTTTCCTGGTGGCTCTCTGCTCGGCTAGGAGAGTCTCGGAGTTGCAGGCGCTTTCCTGTAGGGAGCCATATCTGCGTTTTTCAAAGGAAAAAGTCGTTTTACGGCCTGTTCCCTCTTTTCTGCCAAAAGTGAGCTCCGGCTTCCATCTTAATCAGGTCGTTACGTTTCCGTCCTCCGACGAAAGGCGGGATCGGACGCTTCGGAAGTTGGATATGGGGCATGTTCTTCGAAAGTACCTTCGGCTAACAAAGCCGTTTAGAAGATCGGATCGGTTGTTTGTTTGGGGGTCCGTGTAAAGGTTTGGCGGCGACCAAGGCTTCTATCGCCCGATGGGTTAAACGAGTGATAGCTACAGCTTATGAAGCGCGAGGCCGGTCGCCTCCGCGGGAGCTTCGGGCTCATTCGACTAGAGCTCAAGTGACTTCTTGGGTGGAGATGACTGACTCCGCCAGTGAATATCTGTAGAGCAGTGGCCTGGTCTTCGCTACATACCTTCACGAAGCACTATCGGTTGGATGTGCAAGCCCGGGGGGATGCTGCGGTCGGTGCTTCAGCCATTTTGGCGGGGCTCGCAGGACCCTCCCCAGTTTAGGTACTGCTTTGGTACTCCCCAACTACCTGGACTGGCCCGGAGAGACGATGAGGAAGGAGAAATTAGGCCTTACCTGCTAATTGTCTTTCCTTGAGTTCTCTCCAGGCCAGTCCAGGTCCCACCTCAGTGTTCTGCGAGTGCTGGTTCGCATGGAGTTTCTTAGGGCGTTGCGGTTTTTTGGGCGCATGTCGGTGCTACTGTGCTTGGAAGAGGATATTGCTGTGTTTACGCTCCCGGAGGGGGGTACTCATAGTTTTTTTCGTATTCCGGAGCTGCCCTGCTACGGTTGATGAGGGTGCGCTTTGGCTCTGTGTTATACGGAGTTGCCTGTTCGTTTAGTTCTTTTAGATATTTTTTATTTTCTTAGTTAGCGGCCAGTGGGTTCTCTTCCTACGCTGCTTTGACAATAGTTAACTGCCTTTCTGACACCAGAGGGAGCTATTGAATCTGCCAGCAAAACTTTTCAGCATTCAGCCCTCAGCTGCTAGAAGGGCTTGACTACCCAACTGTAACTGGACTGGCCCGGAGGGAACTCAAGGAAAGACAATTAGCAGGTAAGGCCTAATTTCTCCTTACAGCTCTTCCGCAATATCACTAACAAAGAAGTTAATATGAAACAATAAAGCCTGTTAGATATATTTGAAGAATCAGACCAAGGACAGATCCCTGCAGCATATCACTAGTAACTTCCTTCTCCTCAGAGTGAGCTCATTTATCTGTACCCTTTGTTGCCTCACACTGAACTCTTTCTAACCCAGTCTGTCACCTTTAGGGTCCATCCCTAGGGTACTCCATTTATTTATAAGTTGCCTATGCAGAACAATGTCAAAGGCTTTACTGAACTGTAAGCACACCATATCTAGGACTCTCCCTCAGTCCAACTCCATGGTCTCCCAATCAAAGAAATAAATCAGATTTATTTGGTTTCCTAGACCATGGGATGCTTTTCCAAGGGTTGCAAAGCAGAGATGGCATCCATCTGTCCAAGAGAGGTCAACGCATCTTTGGTAGTAGACTGGCTAATCTACTGAAGAGGGCTTTAAACTAGATTCCTTGGGGATGGTGGGGAAGAAAGCCCCCAGGTAGGTGATACATTAAATACCTTTATGGAAATGGGTAACAGGGGTAACATATGGAAAGCAGTGTGTATTAATGCCCGTAGCATGGGAAATAAGATCCCTGAGGTTGAAGCTTTGGTGGGAGTGGCTGACTGGATTTAGTGGCAGTTACAGAAACATGGTTCAACAGAAAACAATGACTGGGATGTAACTATACCTGGCTATACTTTATTCAGGAAGGACAGGGTAGGAAGAAGAGGAGGAGGAGGAGTGGCACTATATGTAAAAAAAACTACTATTAAGCTTTGGAATTACAGAGCTTAAAAGGGAGAGAGGAGGCATTGTGGGTTAAACTAGAAAGAGGGAAAGAGAAATCTATTTGCCACTTGGAGTGATATACAGACCTCCCTCACAAGAGGAAGAGGTGGACAGAGAGTTAATTGAAGACATACGCAGCATTGCTAGGAAAGGGGAAGTGCTACTGATAGGAGATGTTCAATATGCCAGATGTTGATTGGCACATTCCTGCTGCAGTATCATCTAGAAGTAAGGAGATCCTGGATTCTCTACAGGGAGAACTATTCAGGCAATTGGTAACAGACCCCACACGTGAAGGGGCCATACGGGACTTGGTGCTTACCAATGGTGAAAGTGTTTCTGATGTTGTAGTGGGAGATCATTTTGCATCAGTGATCACCAGATGGTGTGGTTCAGTATTAGGACTAGGGCTGTTAGAATCCATTCCAAGGTGAGGATCTTAGACTTTAGGAAGACTAACTTTGCGAAGATGGGCCAATACCTCAGGGAGTCATTAGTGGGATGGGAACAGCTGGGGGATGTAGAAAAACAGTGGGCAAAACTGAAAGGGGGTATTTCAAGGGCAACCACCTTTTTGTTAAAATGGTAAATAAAGGCAAAAAGGAACAGGAGACCGCTATGGTTTTCGAAGGAAGTAGCTGAAAAAGTGAAGAAAAAGAGGGAGGCCTTCATGAAATACAAGAGATCACAGAGAGCAGAAGACAGGCATCTGTATTTGGAAAAAACTTAGAGAAGTAGCAAAGTAGTCAAGAAGGCAAAGAATCAAAAGGAGGAGGAAATAGCCAATGCAATAAAATGGGGGGACAAGACAATTTTTCAGATATATTAGTGAGAAGAGGAAGAGCAAAAGTGGTATTGTCAGACTCAAGGGTGCAGGGGGGGAATGTGTAGAAGCTGATAAGGATAAAGCGGAATTGCTTAACAAATATTTTTGTTCTGTGTTCACAGATGAAGAACCAGGAGCAGGACCTCAGAAAACACCCACAAATAAGAACAGAAGCGAGGGACATCTTGAACTATTTTCAGAAGACTTGTTCGTGAGAAACTAGCTCAACTTAAAGTAGACAAAGCGATGGGACCGGATGGGATACACCTAGAATACTGAGGGAACTTGGGGACGTTCTAGCAGCTCCACTGACTGACCTTTTCAATGCCTCGTTGGAGTCAGGAGTGGTGCAAAGGACTGGAGAGAGGCTCATGTGGTGCCTTTACACAAAAGCGGAAGTAAGGATGTGGTTGAAAACTACAGGCCGGTTAGTTTAACTTCGGTGGTGAGTAAATTATTTGGAAACGCTGCTGAAAGAGAAAATAGTGAGGTTTCTGGAGTCCAGCGGATTACAGGATCCGAGGCAGCATGGATTCACCAGAGGCAGGTCTTGTCAGACAAATCTGATTGATTTTTTTGACTGGGGTGACCATGGAGTTGGACCGAGGGAGAGCTCTAGATGTGGTGTATTTAGATTTCCGTAAAGCCTTTGACACTGTTCCTCACAGGCGACTTATAAAACAAACTGAGCACCCTAGGGATGGACCCTATAGTTACTGCTGGGTTAGAAATTGGTTGGGTGGGAGGAGGCGACAAAGAGTACAAGTAAATGGAGCTCACTCTGAGGAGAAGGATGTTACCAGTGGTGTGCCCCAGGGATCTGTCCTTGGTCCGATTCTTTTTAACATCTTTGTTAGTGATATAGCGGAAGGGCTGTCGGGTAAGGATTGCCTCTTTGCGGATGATACCAAAATCTGCAATAGAGTAGACACCCAGAGAAGGGGTAGATAACATGAGGAGGGATCTAGCTAAGCTTGAAGAATGGTCTAGAAATTTGGCAGCTGGGATTTAATGTTAAAAAATGTAAGGTCATGCATTTGGGCTGCAGCAATCCAAGGGAGCAATACAGTATAGGAGGTGAAGTACTTTGGTCCACTAAAGAAGAGCGGGACCTAGGCGTGGTTTGTCTGATGATCTTAAAGTAGCTAAACAGGTGGAAAAGGCGACAGCAAAAGCTAGAAGGATGCTTGGGTGCATACGGAGAGGAATGGCTAGCAGAAAAAAGGAGGTGATAATGCCTCTGTATAAGTCTTTGGTGCGACCTCATTTGGAGTATGGTGTGCAATTCTGGAGACCGCACCTTCAAAAAGGATGTGAACAGGATGGAGTCGTTGCAGAGTGTTTCTACCAAAATAATTAATGGGCTTCATTATAAAGCATATGAGGACAGACTTAAGGATCTTAATATGTACACCTTAGAGGAAAGGCGGGATAGAGGTGATATGATTGAGATGTTTTAAATACCTCCGTGGCATAAATGTTCAGGGAGAGAGCCTCTTCAATTGAAAGCAAGTTCTGCTACGAGGGGACATGGATTGAGGGTGAAGGGAGATAGATTCAGGAGTGATATGCGGAAATATTTCTTTACGGAAAGAGTATGGATCCGTGGAATAGTCTCCCAGTGGAGGTGGTAGAGATGAGGACAGTAACTGAATTCAAGAAAGCATGGGACCAACACAGAGGATCTCTAAAGGCAAAAAGTGGACTGTTGTAGTTATGGAAGGACAGACTAGATAGGCCATGTGGTCTTTTTCTGTCGTCATATTTCTATGTTTCTATGCTGCCTCGTATCCTGCAATCCATTGAACTTCACTATCCTCTGTTTTAGCAGCATTTCCAATAATTTACTCACCACAGACATTAGATTAACCGGCCTGTACCTTTCAACCTCATCCTTACTTCTGCTTTTGTGTAAAGGGACCACATGTGCCTTTCTCCAGTGCTCTTGGATCACTCCTGACTTCAAAACTTTTTTTTTATTTTGTGGTAGACTTTCGAGTTTGTTCAGTCCTTGGGGCATCCAGCGCACACACCAAATTTTGCATCATGATTCTTACTGCTTAGACCCTCCCACCAGCAGAAGATGACCAGGGTCTTTTCCCTGTGGATGCCTCGTTCTGCTAGATTCAATCTTGCATCTGTACATATAGAAACATACCGACAAGATGGCATATAAAGACCATATGGCCTATCCAGTCTGCCCTTTCATACCAACTACTAAGCTCTATCGTCTCTTTTTCTGCAAGAGATCTTGTTTGTCCCATGTTTTCTTGAATTCAGATACAATCTTTGTCTCAAGTACTTCCACTGGGAGACTATTCCACACATCTATCCCTCTTTCCGTAAAGAAATATTTCTGCAAATTACTCTTAAGTCTATTTCCTTCCACCTTCATCTTATGCCCCCTTGTTGCAGGGTTTTCTTTCAATTGAAAGACTCTCCCCTGGTGCATTTATGCCATCATATCGCCCCTCTCCCGTCTTCTTTCCAAAGTATACATATTGAGATCTTTACTCCTGTCCCCATATGCCTTATGATGAAGTCCTCTAACCATTTAGGTAGCCACACTCTGCACCAACTCTGTCCTGTTTATATCCTTTTAAATCTCTCCTATGCTTTATAACAAAGACCACTAACCATTTTAGTAACCACCCTCTGCACCAACTCCAACTGGTTTATATCCTTTTGAAGGTGTGGTCTCCAGAATTGCACACAATACTCCAAATGAGGTCACACCAAAGACTTACCGAAGCATTATCCCCACCTCCTTCCTACTGGCCATTTCTCTCTCAGTGCACCCAAGTATCCTTTCTGGCTCTCCTCATCACCTTTTCTACCTGTTTTAGCCGTCTTAAGATCATCAGAAACAATCACCTCTAGGTCCTGCTCTTTTTCTCGTGGACAGAAGTCCCGCTCCCTTGGATTTCTGTAGGTGAAATGCATGATGCCGCATTTTTTAGCGTTAAATCTCAGCTTACCAAATTCTCAACCATTCTTCAAGCTTCACTAGATCCCTCCCTGTTGAGAGTAAAGGCTGAGGTGGAGAAACTCGCATGCGAGAGAGAATGCATGGCTTATGGATGACGTCATCGAGAGCGCTTTTGGTATCCTGGAGCATGGGATGATTTTCCAAGGGCTGAGAGCAGAGATGGGTCCATCTATCCAAGAAGGGTCTGTTATTCCTCTGGGCAGCTTATGCGCTGCTGCAGCATATAGCTCTGCCCGCCGACCCTTAACCTGAAATATTTATTGGGGGTCATATGTGGCTCTGGCATTGAATATCTGGGGATTGCTGTACATGCGGAAGACATATTAGTAACTGGGCAACAGCAATATTGCATGCTGCCCCGTTAGCTTCTTCACCGAAGGCGAGGGTTTTCCTTGCTTTTTTTTTCAGTGCAGTTCGCTAACGGGGCAGCATGCAATATCACTGCTGTTTGCTTAGTGCTTGTTGCCAACTCTGCTCCTTGGAATGCTCCTGACATTCCCCCGATGCTAACCGGATAACATCGGGGCACATAGTGCATTGAATATCCCCTCCTAACTATATAAGGGCTGTAAACCGTATAAATGCCTTTCGAATACCAGGCCCTAAGTGTCTTCTGCAGCAGACTGGCTAAGCTACGGAAGAAGGCTTTAAACTAGTTGTAGTAGTAGATTCACTGGTGATGGGTGATGAAAGCCCCCTGGTAAATAAAACATTAAATACTTCTTTAGAAATGGGTAAAAGGGGCCATATCTGGAAAGAAGGGTGCATTAATGCCCGTAGTATGGGAAATAAGATCCCAGATGTTGAGACTTTAATGAAAGAGGCTGACTTGGATTTAGTGGCTGTTACCGAGAAGTGGTTTACAGACTGGGTTGTAATTATTCTAGGCTATAATTCAGTTAGGAAGGGCAGGGTAGGAAGAAGAGGCAGAGGAGTTGCTCTATGTGTAAAAAATATTAAAGCTACAGAATACAGGGTTTATGAGGGAAGGAGGAACACCTGTGGTTTAAACTGGAAAGAGGGAATGGAGCACCCATTTCCAATGGTGATATACAGATCTGCTTCACAGGCAGAAGAACTGGACAGAGATCTAATTGAAGATATTCGCAGGATTGCTGTGAAAGGAGAACTGCTGCTGATAGGTAATTTCAGTATGCCGGGTGTGCGTGCATTTCCCCTGGTTAATACACTGCAGAGTCAGGGGGTGATTCCTCTGACAAGGAGAGAATAGGGACAGAATATTTCTCTCCCTAACACTATCAATAGAAGCTTGGACTGTGAGACGACATTGAAAGAGTTGTACAGAGGAGGAAATTCACATTATAGAAATGTAATTGTATTAGACTGTTACCTGCATAGCTCCAGCATCTTCTCCACTCTGAAACAAAACAGAGAAACACAACCGTCAGAGCTCAGAGAGCAACAGACACAATTTTAGGAAAGAAAATCTTCACGCAACACTTTCATAAGTTAGAGAATAAACACTTACCAAGTTCTGTAGAAAGAGATTCTGCATAGAAATATAAATAGATAAAAGTTAGAATTCTTGATCTGCACAAAGTTCCATCATTTTGCAATTTTTTCTGTTTTTGTCTTGTCTGTTACTTATCTGTGTTCTTTTGGTAACGTCTTATAAGTTTTGCTTATAGCAGAGTAAATGCCCTGAATAAATAAATAGATACATAGGCCTAATATTCGAGGGGATTGTCACGGTTATCAGGTCTGCTAACCATGTTAATCCCCTTAGCCAGAATATTCAGTGGCAGTCCAGGCGACTCAGATATTCAGTGCTGGAGCCAAGATAGGACTTTGGGATTGCATATCCATATTTAAAGCTCTAGGAGCTGTGACTGACTATCCCCCCTATACATTCTATCATCTATAGACCCCTGGTGATAGCGTAACAGTGGTGGTGTCTCTGAATATGAGGACTCGACTGAGACCCTTTTCATTTTATTAATCTGACATCTATGCACAGTGAATATGTCTCCTAGAAGATGGGAAATGGATGGAGGGATCACCCAAGATGTGCTTCTGTAACCTTTGGTCTGTCTCCCCAGTGTAGCCTCACTCACCCCTTCCCTGCATTGAGGATCCTGCATTACGGGAGGAGAATGAGTGGGATCCTCTAATGCTGAATGTCTTTCCCATGTGGCAGGACTGTGGGGTCCCCGTGACATGTATGGACACAGTTTGCAGCTTGATATATTGTAGGAACTTCTCTTCTTTTTGGATTTTGCTAACACCTCATCACTGGTAGCTGAAAGGGAGTTACATTCAAGTACAGAAGGTATTTCCGTGGCCCCAGAGGCATTTACTGAGCTGCATAGTGGCAGTAATATATGATTTAGGCCTCAGGGTACCCACCCAGTCACTTAGGTTTTCAGGACGATCACAATAATTATGTATGAGATGAATTTACATACAATGGAGGCAGCGTATGGAAATCAGTCTCATGCATATTCATTGTTGCCCTCCTGAAATGTGGCTGGCTGGTGTGTCCCAGTGACTGGATGAAAACCACTGATACTGGTAAAAACAAATGCTGGTTACTTTTCCTGTAACTCATGTTATGTGTACTTCCTGCATGCTTCTAACACAAAATATTTGGTACTTTGTGAGGTAAAATATGATCAGCTGCTTTGCCTGCCACGCTTTTCTCTGAAAAATTAACTATGGACCCGATATTCAAACCAGTTAGCGTCGGGGCATTTTCGGTGTGTTCCTTGTGTGGCATCAGACAATTACTGGGCAGCAGCAATATTGAGCCTCTGCCTGGGTATCGCAAATTACTAGATGTGGGTAATTTTTGTTGAGCCTATCACTACTGAAAATGATAATCTAATTATATACTCAAACCACAACACAAGGAATTTAAATAAAACTTTGTTTCAGGTACATGGGTCTCAGTATAAAACTTTACAGCAATTTGTCAGATTTGAAAACTCAATATCAAAACATAGCTGCTGTTCATATCAACGACCCTTTATTTGCACCTTATCCATTGTTTTATTCAATGATCAGTTGTTTTAATAAAATATTCTGTCCTTTATTTTTCATATTCTGTCAATCTTTTTTCGGTCTTTCTTTATAAATATAAAACCAAAATCAAAATTCTGTTTCTAATATTATGTGCAGGGGATGCTCTATTGCCTCTTTAAAAATTCAACAATCCAAATCCATATAGTACAGGCAAGTGAAGAAAGCAATGATGTTCATAATCACTCAGACACTTATCTTCACCAAAAAATTGATAGTATCCTTATTATACTCAATGGTAAACTTAATGTGTGAATCCTGAGAATTTAACCAATCGAAAAAAGACAAAAGCTCTTCTTTTGTTCCATGCCACAGTAGAAAAATGTCATCTATGAATCGCTTCCAGACCACTATGTTGATATCATAAGGTGACTGTTCTAGCCACCGCTTCTCAAATGTTGCCATGTACAAATTTGCAATAGAGGGGGCGCAAGTCGCGCCCATAGCAACCCCTGCTATCTGTTGATAAATGGCTTCTTGAAATTGAAACACATTTTGAAAAATGACCAGTCTAGATAGTTTTAACAGCATAGCAATGGTAGCCTCTGATAAATCACCCTGTTGGTGCAGAAACTGTTCCACTATATTAAATGCAGCTGTTTGAGGAATACTGGTGTAAAATGAAATTACATCTAATGTTACCAAAAAGATATTGGTACTGTCTGCCCAAATTGCAAATTCTGATAAAATATTCAGGAATTGTGTGGTATCTTTCAGAAACGCAGGAATCTGAGACAGAAGCGGACGCAAAAATGAATCAACATATGAGGAGACAGGCTCCAATGGTGTTCCTTTTGTTGATACTATGGGTCTCCCTGGAGGTGTCGACAAATTCTTATGAATTTTGGGTACCGTATAAAACTCTGCTAAAGAACTTGAATCGCTGTTTAAATAATGGTACTCCTTCCTCTCCAATAAATGTTGTAAAGCCTCAAGCGTTATTGCTTTAATTTCTGATCGCAACTGAGGTGTAGGATCCACTTCTAGAACCTTATAGGTGTTTTCATCTTGCAGCTGACGTAATGCCTCCGATATATAATATTGTCTATCTAAGACTACTATTGCCCCTCCTTTGTTGGCCCTCCTGATGATTATGTCTGTACGGCTCTTCAATTGGCGCAAAACTGCATGCTCTGAGGAAGTCAAGGTTGTCAAACTTCTCCGGGTTTAACAGACAAAAAGATCAGGTGTGTGTGGAGTAGGGGACGAAATTTTAAAGAACAGCTGAGCCCCTCAAGACTTCGTCCTATAGATGGTAGAGAAGATAGTGCTTTAACATTGGGGCACAAAAGATGTGGCTTATGTAGCATATGTGGAGTGACCCTTGAATTTGATGAATTTGAACACCAAGGAGTACTTTACCTGCTGAGGAAAACCACTACATGCCAATTGGCCTTTGTTGTCTATGGGATTCGTTGTCCTTGTGGGTTGATGTATGTAGGCAAGACCATTCGACCTTTGCGGCTACGACTAGCAGAACATCGTAGCTGGCTAAACAACAGAGTGTTAGAAGCACTGATAGTGCAGCATTGCCTCAAGGAAAATCATAGTTTTGAACAACTAGGTTGTTTAGCTATAGACCAAATTTCAACTTCAAGAGGAGGAAAGTCGAAAGAACAGCTTTTGGTTAGGGCAGAACACCATTGGATTTTTACTCTGAACACAGTAAAGCCGCATGGATTGAACGCATCCATAGAATGGTCTCTTTGTGTGTAAGAATATTTTCTAGTGACATTTTCTTTTAGTTTTGAGATCTAAGGCTGGCGTCCTGCATAAGGAGGAGAAGTTATACTGTGTGTCTTTAAAAGCGTGTTTCATTATCCTAAGCCGCATGGGTGGCGTCTTTTGACTGTTGACGAGGAGAGTGGAGGAAGGCTTTCTTCTCGTAGTATTAAGAGCCAGTTCAGACTCTCAAGGTAAATACTCTTTATTGCATTAGGAAGGGAGTCTTCCAACAGCGACAGTTTACATAGTGAAGCATCATGGAATGTGAAAACAATGTTTTGCTGCTTTATGTATTTCATAGGTCAGTTATTATGGAATGTGTGCATTCTCCTGAAGAAACTAATATCGTGAAACGCTTGGGCGCCTTAGAGTAACGGCGTTGGGACTTGTGCTATAGCCGCCAAAGAAGGGAGCTTGATCAGCCTCGATATAACAGCAAGTTCCATGTGGAAAACAAATGACCATTGGTGAAGATAAGTGTCTGATTGATTATGAACATCATTGCTTTCTTCACTTGCCTGTACTATATGGATTTGGATTGTTGAATTATTTTTTATTAAAAGGCTTCCAAAGAATACAGAACATCATAAACCACAAAGATCTTCAAAGAAAAAGCAACAATAATAACACAACGCCAGATCACAGTGGCAGTCAACAATATGCCTTCATTTTTGCAGTTTTAAAATAAGGAAACAGAGAGCAGTGACCCCCCAACCTCCTGTCCTCCCCCCCCCCCTGACACCTCCCTAGCCCAGGACCCCCCTCCCACCCAACCTCCCAATCCCACCCTCTATGGCTCTCTAACGTTCAAGTACGGGGAGGGTGATGAGCAGATACACTCAAGGGGCTAGCTCCCTTTAACGTTTGCAAGTTCCCCTCTTATCCAGCACAGCCAAGTTCCCCTCTTATCCAGCACAGTCACGCACCGTAACGAGAGACAAAAGGTGCCCACACCAACTCAAAGCGCGTCAGGCGCATCCTACTGACCGCTACCCCTCGTTCCATGGTATACATATCCCACATCCGTTCCAGCCAAGTCTGAAAGGAGGGGGCCAAGGCACGCTTCCAGGCTGCTGCAAGGGATAACCTAGCTGCATTCAGACCATGGCGAAGTAAAGCAAGCTGTGGAGCCCGTGCTCCTGGCACCACGGCCCCAAACAGGAAAATCCCCGGATCCCAAGGGACACTCACTCCCAGAAGCAATTGCATCTGAAATTGGATACCCCTCCAATAGGCGCGAATGCGGGGGCAGTCCCACCAAATATGCCCTAGGGTACCCTGATGCCCACAGTTACGCCAGCAGAGGTCCACCACGCCAGGATAGAAGCGTGCGATCTGCGCCGGAGTCATGTACCAGCGGTACAATATTTTATAATAGGTCTCACGGGCATTAATCGCTACCGCACTTTTCCACAGGTGAGTTTCCACCCTTTCCCACTGCTGCTCAGTATAGGAAAGGTTCAGGTCGGAGTTCCAAAGTTCCCTGTGTCTGGTAGAACACGATTGGGAGCCCTGCAAGTGAGCATACAGGGTCGCCACGAGTCCCTTAGTGGTAGTGCACCCCTCACAGTAACGTTCCAAATCGGTCAGGGCCCGCGCTACTTGGGGCCGAACATGTTTGGATCGAACCCAGTGTATCACTTGCATATATTGATAATGTTGCCTGGCCGGAATGTCAAATTCATCTTGTAACGCACGAAAGGGTTGTAATTGACCATCATCAAAAAGCTGTCCGACCCTACTAAGGCCGTGATGTCCCCACTGCCAAAAAACTGCATCACTTAACCCCGGTGGGAAAGAGGCGTTATCTACTATAGGAGCTAAAGGGGTTAAGTCCATGTCGCAAGATCGAAAGTGCCGATCCCAACAACGGAGGTTGTGAAGAATATAGGGATTGCTAGTGCGCTTACCACGGCGTAATTTCGGGCCTAACCACAGCCAATCTCCCAAGCCAGCTCCCCCTGCCAAATTCATTTCCAGTTGCACCCATCGCTTAGTGCTATCAGCAATCATCCACTCCACCCCTGCCCGGGATTGCGCCGCCGCATAGTACCAATATAAATTGGGCATGCCCATACCTCCAGAGCGCGTACAGGCATAAAGAACCTGTTGCGCCAAGCGTGGACGGCGATAATGCCAAATAAATTTCATGAGCAACTGCTGCCAGGTCGCCAAAGTGGCCCGCGCGATGGGAAGCGGCAAAACCTGAAAAAAGTAAAGGAAGCGGGGAACAACCACCATCTTAACTACGGCTATACGCCCGAACCAGGAAAGGAGCAAGCCCTTCCATACTTCTAGATCCCGCCGAACCTGACGAAGCAAGGGATCATAGTTGGCCTTATAAAGATCTGCCCGCTCCACGGTCAACTGCACCCCTAGGTAACGTAGAGCTCCGGACACCCAGCGAAGAGGGTAAGCCGCCTGGAGCTCCGCACAAACCGCCCTGGGGACCCCAACATTCAGAATCTCCGATTTAGTGTAATTGATTTTGAAACCGGATACTCGCGCGTAGTTATTGAACAGCTGCATCGCAACTGGAAGGGAGGTGGACGGGTCCACCAGGGACAGTATGTCATCCGCAAAAAGCGCAATCCTATAATCCTCAGGGCCAATGTGAACCCCCCCTCAAGCCTAGATGTTCTCGGAAGCTCTGGGCCAAGGGTTCCATCGTGAGAGGAAAGAGTAGGGGCGAAAGAGGGCAACCCTGTCGCGTGCCCCGTTCCAACAGGAAGCGTCTCGAGTGTCCCCCATTGATCCGAACACACGCCTGGGGCATCTGATAAAGACTGCGAACCCAACAGATATAATTAGAGCCGAAGCCCATTTTCTCCAGAACACACCATAAGTATTCCCAGTCAACCTGATCAAAGGCATTTTCTGCGTCAATCCCCACCAGCAGAGCTGGTTGTGGGTCCCGTTGGGCGACATGAATGACCTGCAACATACGCCTAATGTCTGCCGCCTTGCGCCCTGGCACGAATCCCACCTGATCCGGGTGAACCAGGCCCGGAAGGACCCGATTCAGGCGCGCCGCCAATACAGAAGCAAATATTTTAACGTCAACATTTAACAGGGAGATGGGGTGGTATGATGCCTCGTCGTGCAATGGTTTACCAGGTTTGGGTATCATCACGATCAATGCCTCACGCTGGGATGGTGGTAAAGAAGCCCCTCCCAAGATCTCGTTGAACAGGATAGTCAAGGTTGGTGCCAATTGCACCCGAAACTTCTTATAATATTCTGCTGGGAAGCCATCACTTCCTGGCGCACTCCCAGTTTTCAATCGTCGGATTGCGGTTTCCACTTCATCTATCGTTAATTCAGAGTCTAGCTGAGCCCGGTCAGGGTCGGAAAGACGCGGCAGACCAATCCCCCGCAAATAGTCCTGTACACGATCCCGCTCAAAAGGCTCTGCCTTATAAAGCTGCTCCAGAAAGTCAGCAAAAAGATCGTGTATCTCCCGGGAGATAACCCTCTTCCGTCCCCCAGTGTCACGCAGTTTGCGTACCACTCGCGCAGATTGTTGTTGGCAAAGACGCAAGGCTAGGAAGCGGCCTGTTTTGTTCCCATGCTCATAAAAATTTTGTCGTAACTTGCGGCGCTTATTATCTAATTCTTTCTGCAAGCACGCATCCAAGGTGGCTCGAGCTGTCCTCCACTGGCGCAGGACCTGTCGCGAACCAGTTCGGGCGTGCTCCGAGCCCAAGCGGGTAGCCTCCGCCACCAACTGGTCGCGTTCACGCGTCCACTTTTTGCGTGTGCCGGCCACCTCCGCCATGAGTTGACCACGAGCCGTAGCCTTATAAGCCTCCCACACCGTGGGGAGAGGAACATCCCCAGAGTTGTTAAGCTCAAAAAATTCCGTAATAAAACGGACATGATCCTGCACTGCGTCCTGCTGTCGTAGGAACCCCACATCTAGGCGCCAAAGCCTCTGGTGCTCACTGTACAAGCCAGGTGGAAGAGCAAGCCAGCACGGGGCATGATCTGACCAAGTCAGCGCTCCATGTCCAGCCTTCACTCTCCCGTCCATCAGGCGCTGATCCAATAGAAAATAATCAATGCGAGTATGAACCTGATGGACCGGAGAGTAGTACGTATAGCCTCTTTCCCCCCCATGGGTATCCCTCCAGTCGTCCCTCAGACCTAAGTCAAGCATGAGGCTTTGCAGGGCCTTGGCTGATCCCCCCACTCGCCCCCCAACACAACTTGTGGAATCCAGGTGCGTGTTACAGTCCCCCCCCAGAACAATAGGACCTCTTGCAAAATCCGCCAATGAGGCTTTCAATCGTGCAAAGAAGGCCCCTTGACCTGTGTTGGGAGCGTAAACATTAGCCAAGGTGAGCAGGTGCCCTTCTAGACGGATATTCAGAAAGAGCCACCTCCCCAAGGTATCTTGTTTTGTCTCCTCTATCTGTAGAGAGAGGCTCTGGTGAAACATTAAGGCCACTCCCCGTTTCTTCCATCCCTGTGCATCCGAGGCCACCCGCACCTCAGTATACGGGGACCTCCTTATCCAGCCCTGCTTACAGTTCTGAAGATGGGTCTCCTGTAGGTAAACAATGTCCCCCTGCAAAGTGCGCAATTCGGAGAACAGGAGGGATCTTTTCCTCGGGGAGTTAAGGCTCTTAACATTGAAAGAGACAAAGCGCACCATTAGCAATTACAATCCACTCCCTCGTTGCCGCCCGCTATCCAAAAGGTCCCAATGGTAGCTGCCCCTCATCAAACCCAGGGAATTAGTTAGCCGAACCCATCCATTCCACTTTCCAAGAACAAAGGCCATAGTCCCTCCTCCCAAGCACACACCCCAATTCCATATTAATAAAAAGCCCCCCCATCCATCTCCCCCCCCCCTTCCCGTCAATACCACCTGCCTGTTTAAGTTATCACAGGACACGGTAAATTGACCACAAACCCCGAACCCCCCAGAACCCCTTAAGGCAAAAATTCAGCCTAAACAGTGAAGAACAGAGATAAACATACCCCCCACTACTCCTCCACCTCCCCCAGATCATCAAGCTCATCATGCCCCTCTGCCAGAGCAGTAACAGCAACAAAACATTTGCAGATCATCCGCTGCCCCCCATATACCAAAAAGAAAAAAGAGTGGGGATCCCAATCTAATTCCCACCTCCAGGCATCCAAAAGGTCGGGGGCCCACAGAATAGGACTCCATAAAAAATAAAGAGGAACTCCTCAAGTGCACAGAAAGGAATCAAGTGGGCTTGCCCACCCGAGTCCACCGGGAGTGCTGGGGTTTAGGGGGCAGCGGGTGAGGCTGAGCATTGTCATCTACTAGGCCCGCCTGGCACAGGGCTCGCCAAGCTTCAGTGTAATCTTTTGCAGAGATCTTTTTGTTGCCCAAGAGAAAGTTCATCCTAAATGGGAAGGACCAGGAATAGCGAATCCCCTTGCTGTTCAGGACCTCGGAGACTGGCTTCATCTCTCTCCGCCGCGCCAGGGTGAACGTCGAGAGGTCCTGATAGATAGACACTGTCGCATCTTGAAATCGGACCGTCTTTTTCTCCCGGCCTCGCCGGATAAGAAGCGCAGCATCAGTGTAGCGCAGAAATCTCGCAATAACATCGCGAGGTTGGTTGTTAGGGGGTTTCCCCAAAGCGCGGTGAACTCGCTCAATTTCCATACCAGAGGCGTGCGCAGCCAAGTCCTCCGTCGAGAGCAATTCCGCTATTAGCAATTTAAGTACAGTTGGTAGGTCTTCTCCACCCCTTGCCGCCTCTGGGATGCCACGGAAACACACATTGTTGCGGCGAGAGCGGTTTTCAATGTCATCAATTTTATAAGTCAGTTCCATGGCTTGCGCATGTTGCCGGTCTAGAACACATTGTAAATCCATCAACATCCCATCTTGTTCTACCATCTTGGTCTCCACGTCTTCCACTCGAGCTCCCAGCTCCTTGACGTCAGTCCTAAGCTCAGCGACATCTTTCAGCAGGTCCTCTCGTAGCGCGCAAAACTCATTAGCTAGTTCCGCAAAGCCCCTACGGAGTTCTTGTTTGAGTTGAGCCGAGGAGAGTTGTTTATGTGGATCCAAGTCCTCCTCGCTGACAGTCTCATCATCAGATCCTGATGGGAGGGGTTGTTCGTGGGGGCTACTGGGGGCTCCGGACTTGCTCTGCAGGCGTTGAGAGGAGCGCATCCCCTCCCGAACTTCTGAGCTTTTAGCTTTAGCAGCCATTTCACAAAGTCTCCAAAGACTCACAGTGTTAGGAGAGAGGTGTATCCAATGCCAGCAAAGAAGAAAAAGTGGGCACCCCAAGGAGACAGCAGCATCCAGGCTCTCACAAATCTTCAGCACAGTTGCCTCCACACAGTGTCAGGAAACGGGAGTAGGCAATGCCAGCAAAGTATGGGGCACTGGGTAATTAGCGAGATAGCAAAAAGAAGGAGAAAGCTGTCCCAGCCCTCCCAGGGCAACAGGTGTTTAATAGGGCCCCTAAGTTCCACTCAGAGGGGACATAAGCTTCTGCGGGGCTCCAAGCTGTTAACAAATAGCCCCTGTCTCCCACTCCAGATGTAGGCACAAAATATAAGAAGCAGGGAAGTGGGCGCCCGGAATTAACCCCCTCGGGGTAATTCATAGAGGCCTAAGATGATGGCCCACTCCGGCAGCTGTCACGCGGTCTCCACGCCGATTCGGCAGGTCTCGCAGACAAGATTGAGGCCTCTCCGTGTGCTGCAGCAATGTTTGGAGCAGTTGCCTCCCCCAACCAACGGGCTGCCGCACGATGCACAGTGCAGCGCCCAGGAAGTTGCCGCTCAATTGTGCAGGGCTCTGCTCCGGAATTAGACCCGCGTAGGGCTCTTCTGTTATCCGCGGGAGCAGGCAGGGCCGTCGACGCGTGGAGGCACTCAGCAGGCCGCACTCCCGGAGCAACCCCCAAGATGGTCCAATCTGCTGGAAGCCCGTTAAGCCGCCGAATCTCAGCTCCGAGGAGGACCTCTTTACTCATGCCGATCCAGGGTAGGCAGAGGGGGGCAGTTTGCTAACGTTAGCACATGTTTGCTATGATTTTGGGGCTGTGAGGAAGGAGCTCTAACAAAGTGCGGCCATCACGCTGCGGGCTCACGAGCGCCCCCCCCCTGGATTGTTGAATTTTTAAAGAGGCGATAGAGCATCCCCTGCACATAATATTAGAAACAAAATTTTGATTTTGGTTTTATATCTATAAAGAAAGACCAAAAAAAGAAAAAAGATTGACAGAATATGAAAAATAAAGGACAGAATATTTTATTAAAACAACTGATCATTGAATAAAACAATGGATAAGGTGCGAATAAAGGGTCGTTGATGTGAACAGCAGCTATGTTTTGATATTGAGTTTTCAAATCTGACAAATTGCTGCAAAGTTTTATACTGAGACCCATGTACCTGAAACAAAGTTTTATTTAAATTCCTTGTGTTGTAGTTTGGATATCGCAAATGACAAAAGTCAGGCGCAGCAAACGCTGACCTTACTTTCCCCACTGAAGCTAACCGGGCCGTGGCTGAATAACATCACTTCCTAGTTATCCAGGCAACCCAGATACTCTACCACTATTACTATTCTTAATCGTTTATATAGCGCTAAAGGCATATGCAGCGCTGTACAGACATATATAAGATGGTCCCTGCTCATCAGAGCTTACAATCTAATCTAGTTCTGGCATTGAATATCCGGGTCTAATGTTCAGTGGCGGCAGCTATCCGCTGCTGCCGAATTTCGAGGTCTATATCTCTTGAGATGCAGATAACCCCTCTCAGGTCATTTAAAGGGTCTTGGTCCCTTTAAAGGAAAGCGCTCTCTGTCCCAGATTGCTGTGACAGGGAAAGCATGATGTCTCTCGCCACAGCAGGGCAAAGAACTTACTGTAGGATTCGTTAACCTGCAGTACTCGGGTCCCACAAGTTAGTGAATCCTGTGATAAATTTTGTTCAGTAAAGTAGCAAACAAATGTACCCTTATCATTGCTTCGTAAGCGGACCCCTAAATATCCACCTGAGGCAATAAAGGGTAAAGAAACTTGTCCAAGGTCGCGTCAGGGGCTCAGTTCTAGCTTCCCTGAGTCTCAATCCGCTGCACTAACCACGAGGCTTCTCCTCCACTCCTTGCTAACCTTCTCTCTGGAGTTTGCTTTATGCTAATTTTGCATCAGATTAGTTGGATGCCCTGGAGTTGACTCAAGGTTTTGGCGCCCCAGCAAACCTTAAACTTCATGCTCTGCCGGTTGTCTGAATCTATCATTTAGGTTTGAATTCTCTGCTCTTTGTTGGCCATCTCCAGAAGCTGCCATCCCAAGTGACCACTTAGTTTGTCAGATGGTTGGGATGCCATTGCCAGTACCACAGGATCAGGGAACATTTCTGCCAGGGACTCAACCTCCCGTGAGCAGTGGATTAGTTTTTTTATGATTTCTGTAAGATTTTCATGCATCTGAGTCATTGATGGCAGAAAAAGAGCATATGACCCACCAGTCTGCCCAGTTAATCCCATCTAGATTGTCGAGAATATATCCCAGCTGTCAGTCTTGGGCACATGACCACTTTTAGAATCTCACTTCTGATGCAAGGCAAATTTTGTTTCCTTCCTACTTGGCTTCTCTATCCTTCAGGGAAGATTAGCAGGGAAGATTCCTCATGTTATTTGACCATCCATCTCACCATGTCTCACATCCAAGCTTAGTAACTATCTTAGCTACCTCCACTAAAGAGACTTATGCTGGGCCGACCACAGAGTTGCTTCAAGGTGTGGTATCCTAGTCATATCTTAAATTTACACACACACACCCCAGCTGTCAGAATGTGTTCTGTTTTGAATGTCCTGCTCTTGGCGGTGCCTTAAGTTGCTGCCCTAGGTGATGGCCTACTTTGCCTGAAGGCTGAGGCGGCCCTGGGCTTATGTCTGAACATGTGACCTTCAAGGTTCCCCAGCCATATAGAGGGAGACATAAAAGCAGACTGGGGGTGGTCCAAAAACTGTGATGTTCAGCTTACTCTCTGGGTAGCTGTACCAGTAACAGGCTGAATATCGCCACTCTTCTGCCTGTCTTTCTAGCACTGATGCATAATTTAAAAAAATAAACAGTCAAAGTGTTTAAATAGCGACCCGTTATAAACCAGGAAATACAAGGATAATGGCCAGATTAAATACTTTATAAAATTACTTACGAACATCTGCAGAAAGCTTTCCTACAAGAAAACAAAAGAGGGAAGAATCAGATACACAAACAGACGAGTGACAGTAACAGGGATTAGACTCTTCCTGCCAGGGATGAAATGTTCTCACCATGTACCCGCCTCACCTAACCCGGGGACACTTCCCTCTCTCCCCCTCCAGTTCTCCTCCATCATAGCCCTCTCTTATCCTAAACTCTCACACCTCCAGGTGCCCCTCTTACTTTCCTTACTGAGGACTTCCAGGCACTGATTCTGGCAAAGATAATCCTAATGAGTTCTCCCGGGTTTTAATTAGGACAAAAAATAACAATCTCCTGCTCCCAGGGTCATCTCAGCAGCAAGATCAATCTGCTCATGCCAGGGGAGCGGGTGACTGGATTTCCAAACTTCTGTGTAGGAAGAGGAATTTCTTTGTTCATTCTGCCTTGTGGCCAGATTACAAATGGCAAAAACAATGTTTGATATTTTGACTAGTCGTCGTTATCATTTTTAAAATGTATTTCTCTACTTTAAATCTACTCCCACCGTCTGCTTAAGAGGCTTATTTGGGTTTTATTACACACATACAAAAGTCAGTCTGTGGCCCTTCTCAACTCCACGCTGTACTATGTGACGTCCTTAGTGATGTCATGAGCCACGAACCATATTACAGTGAAATAACTATAAAGCACCGTGAATCTGAAGCTGAATGAGACTGGCAGGTCTCAGCTACTCCTCTCTCTGGGTTCTCAGAGCTGGGGACCCTCCCATCCAGCTGCTCCAGCTGTTCCCTGCCTCTCTCCTCCTGTGATTCTTCTAAAGCACTGATGGGGTTCAGGGACTACTTTACCTTTCTCTCGTCTTTCCTTCCTCGAGTGGTAAATAACCAATACAACCAGTAAACCACACGTGATTAACACTGACATCAGAAGGATGGAGAGAGAGACCACCCAAAGGGAGACACCCTGGAATAATCCATCTGAAAAAGAAATGAAGCCAGGTCACGTGAACTTGAAATTATGCTAAGATGTCTGAATATTTGGGAATTTTTAATCTGAAAATGTCAAATGGGTTTGTAAAGAATGCTGTTAGACATAGGCAACAGAAGATTGTGGGGTTAATGGTAAAAAAGATTTCAGAGCTCTCTTCTTGCATAATGAGACATGAGTTCCTGTTGGATTAACTTCAAAAGGGTCATGCTGACCAGGACCATACCTAGCCCTGTGCGAGCGGTGTGGCTGCATAGGGTGCAAAGGCTTAAGGGGCGCATTTCAGCTGTCTCGCTGCATGCTGCCGCCACTTTTTCTTTTCTCAGTGGCGGCAGGCGATGGCAGACAGCTGAAATGTGCCCCTTAAGCCTTCTCGCAGTACTCTAAGCAGGTCTGGTCCCTCCCACCTTTGACACGACGTCAGAGCAGGGAGGGACAGATCTGCTTAGAGTGCCAGCGACTGCACATCGAGCGCACTTCTTCTCTCCTGCGGCCGTCCAGAAAGTGGCTGGATGGAGGTGGGGGAGGAGGCGCGCGCCCGAAGTGCAAATCACACATGGCGCGATTCACACTCAGTACGGCCCCGATGCTGACAACCCCAAGAAGAAGGAGAAACATTTCAGTATCAGAAAATGTTAATATACCAGAAAAATGAAACACAAGGACTGAGGACGTGTTAATAAACTTCTCTGGATCTGACTCCAGGAGGCCCTGCTGGCTTCACGATGTAAATAGATTTCAGTCATATGAACAATTTATATTCCTGAAACTTCAGTCTGTCACCATAACTGACCTGTTATAGAAATCACTGACGATTCTCTCTCTTGGCTCAGGATGATGTTTTTGATATGACAGGAAATCTTGCCGTACTGATTTGTTCTCATAAGTAGGGAAGTTCTGATATTGAGCAGACCATTGCGCTGTTGTGTTTCTGTCTCAGATAATGGCGTCAGGTTCTGTCCATCTTCTTGTGTCCAGGTCACTTCAGGCTCCGGATACCATCCTGTAGATTCACACAAAATCTTTACCCCTCTGTCCTGATGGTCAATCACATAAATGGAAGGAGCACTGCCCAGACCTAAAGGAAAATAACATCCATCCATCAGAATGTTACAGATTCATTGTCTTTGATGGAATAATCACCTTTTATGCAGTATTAAACTGGATAACATTTCGCTTCCAGCAGCTGTTGGAGAACAAGCCTGGAAATCGTGATCATGGGTAGAAATGTAAAAGTGTCAGTGATCATAAGAACATAAGGGCCATACCCAGAAAATCCCACAGAAAGAGGGGGAGAACCCCTGTTACAGGTAGGTAGCCTCACTTTTCATAGCCCCCCCACCACCCCGGAACTGTTAACCATCTTAATCCTATCCTACACACTTATCACAATCAAGGGGCCTATAGAAGGATATGGTATCCCTGTATTCTTTAAAAGACAAATAGGACAGGAAGAGCTGGAAAAAAGAAGGGGAAAGAAAAGAAAGTAAGGAGGAAGGGGGAGCTGCTGCTGGTCGCCTTCAGATCCTTCTCCCCACCCTCTCGGCAGACAAGGGTCTCTCCAGGCCGACAGAACATCTCTAGAATCTCCAAAGAAAGAAAGACTGAGCCCTGACCGGCAGTACCCACAGCAAAGTAACCCTGGTTCAGCACAATTCAGAATTTAGGATTTCACAATTTCTCTTGTTATTGCAGAGTTCCCTTGTGTAAGACCCAGAAGCAAACATATATGTACATCACTGTGTGCTCTAATTACTGAATACGTGTGTAATTTCTCTCAAATCTGCTATGCAACTTAAGAAGGAGGGCCTAGTCCTTAATTGTATTTAGTTTCATAGTATGTTGCAGTGCAGATTTAAATGAAAGCTAGTGAATATTCCGCAATACATATATCTTAACGTCCCTCTCAGAAAATATTTCGGTCCTACGTTTCGGTATCACCAATGTTTCAGACTCACCTTCCCCAGGCAGGAGCCGCAGAGATCATCCTGTGTTTGCTCTTTCTAAACAGTTTATTGCAGCAGACACTTGACTAACGAGCTGCTGTACTAAGCCATAAAAACCGTTCACTGGTTAATCTCCATTTTATGTGAAATTACCTACAGATGCAAACAAGCCATGTTCCCAACTGTGGAAATTCTAGTAAAATCTTTCAAAATGACCATTTTATCATCATGATAGCAGCTTTTAAGGGGGCCACTAGGCCAGAATCCAAGATGCATAAAATCCCTGGCAACTAGCAACACCCTCAATCCTTCTCCCACTCTGCTCAGACCTTTGATTGTCACAAACAGCGCCCTCTCCATCAAAGCCTCTTCTCCTTAAAAGCACAGTTACTTACATGTAACAGGTGATCTCTGGGAACAGCAGGAATAGTCCTCACATATGGGTACGTCGGTACCGACGGAGCCTGCGCGGGAAAGCTTCCCAAAAGGAAAGCTTTTGGGGCTTCCCACAGCGCATGCGCGCTGCCTTCCCACCTTCCTGACCAACTCTCCTCAGTTCGAGTTTAAAGCTGAGACAATAGAGAGAGGAAAGGAAGAGAAAGAGATACAACTCCTAGGGGAGGTGGGTGGGTTGTGAGGACTATTCCTGCTGTTCCCAGAGATCACCTGTTACAGGTAAGTAACTGTGCTATCTCCAGGAACAAGCAGGAATGAGTCCTCACATATGGGGACTCCCTAGCTGAGATGCCTGGGAGATCCCCTCCGTAGGTATTTCATCTTCCGATGGATCTCAGGCATCCATTAAGGGAAGGTGGGTAGGAGTTGTTTAAGAATGGAACAGGTGTTTGAGGACAGCCTGACCAAATAAGGCATCCCGGCGGGAGTCCTTATCCAAGTAGTAATGGGCTGTGAAGGTATGAACCGAGGCCCAGGTGGCTGCTCGACAGATCTGATCTATGGATACAGAGTGAAGATGAGCCATAGAGGTGGCCATGGCTTTCACATTGTGAGCTGTGACATGGCCCTCCAGAGAAATGTTTTTACTCTGGTAAGCAAACGAAATACACTGAGCAATCCAATTGGAAAGTGTTCGTTTTGAGACTGGAAGTCCCAAATGAGAAGGATCGAAAGCAACAAAAAGTTGGGAAGACTTTCGATGTGGTTGAGTCCTATGGAGGTAAAAGGCAAGAGCTCTTTTACAATCTAGAGTATGAAGGTTCCGCTCTGCACTGGATGCATGAGGAGCTGGAAAGAAGACAGGTAGGTATACCTCTTGATTAAGATGAAAAGGTGAAACCACTTTAGGCATAAAGTGTGGATTTGTCCGAAGGACTACCTTATCATGATGGAACCTTGTATAGGGTGGATTCGCCACTAAGGCTTGCAGCTCACTGATGCGACGAGCTGAAGTGACTGCAATGAGGAAAATAACCTTCCAGGAAAGAAATTTCAAGGAGGTAGTGGCTAAGGGTTCAAAAGGTTGCTTCATAAGCTGACCAAGAACCAAGTTCAAGTCCCATGCCACCGGAGGAGGCCTAATGGGAGGTTTAGTTAAAGTTAGGCCTCTCATGAATCTTGCAATAAGAGGATGAGAGGAAATAGATTGTCCATTGAAAGGCTTGAGGGATGCTGCAATAGCACTCAAATGGACCCTTACTGAATTCGTTTTAAGGCCTGCATTGGAGAGATGCAGGAGATATTCCAATAGAGAATTGATAGGAAGAGCAAAAGGATCAAGATCCTTTTGAGCACACCAAATGGAAAATCTTTTCCATTTAAAAGCATAAGAACGCCTTGTGGAAGGTTTTCTGGAAGCATGGAGGATATCTTGCACTTGTTGAGAGACATTTAAGTCTTGAGGGTCTAGGTCTTCAGTAACCATGCTCTGAGGTGGAGGGACTTGGGGTTTGGGTGCCACAAAGTCCCCTCCTCCTAAGACCGAAGGTCTGGAGCAGCTCCCAGGTCTAGGGAGGGACCCTGGGAGAGATGCAGAAGTAGAGGGAACCACACTTGACGTGGCCAGCGTGGAGCTATGAGGATCATAGATCCGTGATCCCTCTGCAGTTTGAACAGAGTCTTGGGAATCAAAGGAATGGGTGGAAAGGCATATAGGAGGCCCTGACCCCAATGAAGGAGGAAGGCATCCCTGGCCTGAACCCCTTGACATGGAGTTCTGGAACAGAACCGGGGAAGTTTGGCATTCCACGGACTTGCAAAGAGGTCTATGTCCGGGGTTCCCCATTTCTGAAAGATTCTGAGTACCTGATCTATGTACAGGGACCACTCGTGTGGAAGCAGAACTTGGCTGAGTCTGTCTGCCCAAGAGTTTTGAATTCCTGGGAGATATACTGCCAGGAGATGGATTTGATGCTCTCTGGCGAAGGCCCACAGTCTGAGAGCTTCGTTGCAAAGCGACAGAGAGCCAGTCCCTCCTTGTTTGTTTACGTAGATCATGGCTACTTGATTGTCGGTATGAACAAGCACTGTCATGTTGTAAAGGAGGGTATGAAAGACCTTGAGAGCAAGAAAAATTGCTCGAAGCTCCAGAAGGTTGATATGAAGGGCAGTCTCCTGCGGAGACCAAAGGCCTTGAGTGGAGAGGTCTTGAAGATGAGCTCCCCAGCCTGTCTGGGAGGCATCTGTAGTGAGGGTTGCCTGGGGTGGTAGCGGTTGGAAGGGGGACCCCAGCAACAGGTTTTGAATGGACATCCACCACTGGAGAGACCCAAAGAGACGTTTGGAGGTTTCTATTTGGTCGGAGAGAGCTCCTGATGCTTGGGTCCACTGAGTGGACAGAGTCCATTGAGCTGCTCTCATATGCAGGCGAGCATAAGGCACCACATGAACTGTGGAGGCCATGTGGCCTAGCAATTGTAACATCTCTCGGGCAGTCAAGTGAGTTCTGGACTGAATCTGAGAGGCCAGGTGCAGTAGCCGGTGGCAACGTGCCTGGGGAAGATAGGCCCTTGCTGTGGTGGTATCTAACCAGGCCCCTATGAATTCTAGGGATTGAGTAGGGGTGAGTTGAGACTTTGGCAGATTGATGACAAGTCCCAGATACTGCAGAATGCAGATGGTGTGGTCCAGGGAAGTCTGAGACTGAGATGGAGCTCGGATGAGCCAGTCGTCTAGGTATGGGAAGACAAAGATTCCCTGAGAGCGTAGAAATGCAGCCACTACTGACATGCATTTTGTGAACACTCTTGGAGCAGAGGCTAGACCGAAGGGGAGTACTCTGTACTGGAAACGTTTTCCCTGGAACAGAAATCGAAGGAATTTTCTGTGGGATGGATGGATGAGTATATGTGTGTATGCATCCTTTAGGTCTAGAGAACAAAGCCAGTCCTGACTCTGAAGGTAAGGAAGGAGAATACCCAGAGAGAGCATTTTGAATTTTTCCTTGCACAGGAATTTGTTTAATTCTCTCAGATCTAGGATAGGTCTGTGTCCTCCTGTTTTCTTAGGTATCAGAAAATAGGGGGAGTAGAACCCTGAGCCCTGTTGGAGGAGGGGAACCTGTTCTATGGCCCCTTGGGCAAGCAGGGTATTCACCTCCTGATCCAACAGGTGTAGGAGAGATGGGGGAGAGACGAAATGTCTCATCCTGGGATAGATAGGAAGGCTGGAAAAATGCAGTTTGTATCCCTCTTTGATGATAGAGAGGGTCCACTGCTCTGATGTAATCTGTTCCCATCTGGGAGCAAAATGAGTCAGCCTTCCTGGAATGGTGAGAGGCTCTGGTTGCTGCAGAGCCAGAAAGGGTATGTTCTCTAGAAGTAAGTCAAAAACCCTGAGGGGGTTGGGACTGTTGAAGCGTAGCAGCTCCTGCAGGCTTTGTTCTGGCCTGTTTAGTCTGCTGTCGCTTAGGAACAAAGCAAGCTTGAGCAGATGACTGGCCAGCATTGGAACCAAATCTAGGCTTTTTGTAGAAAGACTTCTTAAAAGACTTCTTTTTGGCAGGGAGTGAAGTAGACTTAGAGAGTCTATCCAAAGCAGCATTCTCTGCATCCATTTGAATGGCTTTGACTTGCCACTCTTTGCCAAAGAGATTTTCACCTGTACAAGGTAAATTGCCTAGGCCATCTTGCACCCAGGATTCCAGGTCAGAGGCCTGGAGCCAAGCAATTCGACGAGCAGCTATGGCTATGCCAGATGCTTTACTAGCACCCTCAAAAGAGTCAAAGGCAGCCCTATTGGAGAACTTTGACACATATTGGATATGCTTTAACGGAAGCAGGAACTCCTCTTTTCTATCCTCCGGAATAAAGGGGAGAAAATCTTGTAGTTTAAGAGCAAGCTCCTTTAGAAACATGCCCATATAGAGGCTGTAGGAGTTGATTCTGGCAATAAGCATACTAGCTTGAAAGATTTTCCTGCCAAAAGCATCCAAAGTTCTACATTCTCTTCCTGGAGGGGTAGAAGAGTGCCTTTTGGTACTCTTAATCTTTTTCATAGCAGACTTCACCACAATAGAATGGTGAGGAAGCTGGGTTTTTTGAAAACCAGGAGAAGGAGGGACCCGATACATGGTATCCAACCGACGAGAATGTGGAGATAGTGTAAGAGGAGCCTCCCATAAATCCATCATATGTTCTTGGAGAATATTATGAATGGGTAAGGTGACTGCCTCTTTGGGAACCTTAGAGTATCCTAAAATGTCTAATTTTTGAGCTCTAGGTTCCCTTTCAGAGGATACTGTAATGGAAAGTCCTTTGGCAACTTCCAAGATGAAGTCCTGAAAGGACAAGTCCTCTGGAGGAGACATTCTTCTCTTTGGGGAAGAAGGCTCCTCAGGAAGAATAAGGGATGCTTCATCAGAATCATCTGAGGTATCGGCATCCTCAGAAGACTCAAAGTATCGCCTACTTGCTTCCAGAGATTGATACGGGTACCGACCGGTATCGACCTCGGGCGTACCGAGAGCCGGGTCGGTACCGAGAATATCGCAGGAAGCAAAAACCGGTACCGGCCTTCTACTGGAAGTAGATGCTCTGGGTATCGGTTGTGGTACCGGAACCGGGGTCGGAACCGACGGTTGCGGTACCGAGGGCGTCGCAGCATTAATAAAAGCCATTATGGCCTGCTGCATGGATTGTACCGTTGTACCCATTGATGCCACAACTGCCTGGATGTCGGTACCGGTTTGAGCCGGTAGCCCAGAGCAGTCTAACAGGTGATCGGTCGAGGCCGTGCCATCGATGTCAACCTGTAACCCCATAGGAGGAGCTTTGGAAGCCGGAGCTTCCCGCCGGGGTTGTTTGGCTGGGGCAGGGTCGAACCCAAGGGCCTCTCTCTGCTTTGAGGGAGATTTGCCCCTTGAAGACTTGCCCGAGGAATGTTTGGTTACCTGAGATCCATCCGGAGATGAAGACCTGGATGATGCTGATGCTGGATTATCTGCAGAAAACAGCACATGAAACTTAGCTGCTCGGTTCTGTAAGCCCCGTTTGGACATCAGAGAGCAGGATGGACAATCCGGAACCGAATGGTCAGGGCCCAAACATTTTTTTTTTTGAATATTTTATTTATTAACCATCATAAACATAACATCCAATACAGGTAAAGACAATAAGCCACAGCAGAGTGGAGTCTTATCTCCGCTGAGGGCAAGCAGTATATAGTTATGTAACAAATCCAAGCTTAATGCACAGTTGTATCCTTCTATGGTTAAACATTTTTCCAAGGTTATACATAAACCCCAGCCTCCCCACCCCTTCCCTTCCCCCGCCCCCCCAACCCCCCACCCCCACCCCCCAGCATCGCAACCTGAACTCCACTTCAAGCAGCAATACCCTCTTGAGGGCTCGCACTCCCCTCCACTCCCCTAGTTCCCAGGCCATTAATGGCCCACATTTACCACTTCACTCCGGCAGCGGGAGCCTAAACTCTGTATATAAGGGTCCCAGATCAACATAAAGGTGGCCCATCTCTTCGCTGAGCCCCGGGCCCTCCATCGCTCCGTCAGCATCAGTTGGTGAAAGCTATTGCGCCACTCCAGGAACATAGGCGGGTCACAATCTCTCCACTTGTGTAGAATCGGGCCCTTCCCCACCAAACATGCTTTTCGTACCAATAACCTTTCCCATCTCCCTGTGGGTAGGGTTTGATGTAATTGATCAAGAGTGACCAGAGATCCAGTCCAGGGAAACCTCTGTTGTAGCAATCGTATAATGTAGCGGTGAATATGGGACCAGTATGGGAGGATGCGCCTGCACTGCCACCACATATGGGTTAATGTGGCCAAGGGAAGAAAACATCTAGGGCAAGACCCATCCTGCGTGATATGACTCCGTAATGCTCGTCGTGGCGAGAAATGCACCCGAGTCAGGGCCTTGTATTGGATTTCCCTCCATCGCGCTCCCTCCACCAACTCCACTATCCGCCCCACCGCCTTGCAAATCGTGCCCGGTAATACATCCCGCCCCAATTCACCCCCCCAAGCCATCTCAACCCTCCCATAGTCCGGCAGAACCCCGAAAGGTTCTAGCCGAGTCTTCAGCCCGGCTATCGTCGGGGGCGTATCCCCCCCCAGCTCAAACAATTCGATAATCTGCGCCGACCTATCCACCCCTAATTCCTCTCTGGGCAACGTGGCAATATAGTGAGAGAGCTGGAGATATGCAAAGTACTGAGTGGGGGGCAGCCGATATTCCTCTTGTAATTCCGAGAACGACTTGCATTTGCCCGTGAGATCGACGACATGCCCTATATATCTCATTCCCTGCTTATGCCAGAGCTGGAACGCTCTAGAATCTGTGCCTGGCAGAAAGTGTACATTGCCTCGGATGGGTAGCCAGCTGGACACTTGCCAATTGCGTCGCCAAAAGCTATTTAACTGTCGCCATGTACGTCTCATCGCGGTTAGCATAATATTACGTGTGAGGCGCACTGGCAGTCGGGTACTATCCACATGTAGAGCCCCCACCAGTGAGAAAGGAGCCACAAAGGCTGCCTCCAATTCCCTTGGTGTGTATACATCCGTTCCCCCCAAACAGTCCCCAACATGCCGTGCTTGGCACGCCAAGGCATAGAGTCGTAGATCTGGAAGCCCAAGGCCTCCACTACGCCATTTACCAATCATGCGAGACATCGGGATCCGCGCTCTGGCCCCCTTCCACAGAAACCCCTGAATCTCCCGTTCCATTCTAAGCAAATCCCGGCGTAGTAACCAAACAGGCAGAGTTTGTAGCCAATAAAGGATGCGAGGCAGGATCACCATTTTAACTGCTGCGATCCTTCCCAACAGTGACAGTGGTAGCGGGTTCCAAGCTCGCAGTTGACGCCGCATCCCGGATAAGACATTCTCAAAATTAAAATGATATAGATCTTGCGGTAATCTCGTCAGGACAATACCCAGATATTTAACCCTGTGATCAGACCATTTCAAGGGAAAAGTCTCTCCCCAACTGTCCCGCAACCGCCCCGAGACATCCAAGGCCATCGATTTAGCCGCATTAATCCTAAGGCCGGCAAAACTGCCGAACCGCCGGAACTCGGCCAGCAGGCGCGGTAATGATTCTCGCGGATCCTGCAAGTGCACCAGCATGTCGTCAGCAAAGGCCGCCATCTTGAATCCCTGGTTTCCCACCTCAATCCCCCGTATCTGCCTGTCCTGGTCTATACGCCGTATGAGCGGGTCCAAAGACAAAACAAACAACAAGGGGGATAGTGGACAGCCCTGCCTGGTGCCCCTGTGCAACGGAAAGGGGGCTGATAAGACCCCATTACAAAGCACTCTGGCTGTTGGAGTATCGTATAAACTTTTCACCATGTCACAAAAAGCCTGCCCAAACCCGTACATTGGCAACAGATATTCCACATACCTCCAATCAACCCTATCAAATGCTTTTTCCTGCATCGAAGCTCACCAGGAGGGATTGCATCTGGCGGCCATGCACCCATTCTAAAGATGTTAGTATGCGTCGGATATTACTAACTGCATACCGGCCACTTACAAATCACACTTTTTATTCTTGCACAACATCACTAAATTTGCCCGTCAGGCGCTCTGCCAAAATTTTCGCCAACAACTTCGCGTCGAAATTTAACAGAGAAATCGGTCTATAGGAGGCCGCTTGCAGCGGATCTTTATCTGGCTTAGGTATCAACGTAATATAGGCCTGATTATCTCCCCATCGCCTACTGCCTCTCTCTATTCGTTGACGATAAGTGTCCACTAACAGGGGGCTCACCCAGTTGGACAGGAGTTTGTAAAACTCAGCTCCATAGCCGTCTGGGCCCGGGGCCTTATAACAGCTGGCTCGCGTAATCGCAGATTGTACCTCCTGTAAGGTTATCGGTTGCCCTAGCTGAACCCGTTTGCGTTTCTGTCACCTTTGGAAGGTTCAACTCTTGTAAATAGGTCTCCATAGTGCAGTGATTATGCTCTTCCGCTGCATACAGTTTCTGGAAAAAGTCTTTAAATAAAGCACTAATCACACCTCCCGATTTTGCTGGAGTTTCCCTTGCTCATCCCGAAGAGCAGCCACCCCCTTCCCACCTCTTGGACCCCGCAAACAACGGCCCAACAGCTTCCCTGGTTTGTCGCCAAAACAGTATAAGCGAAATTTTATAATATAGCAATGATTTCTTGGCTCTCTGGTGGAGCAATTCATTTAAGGCTACCTGAAGTTCCCATAACCGTTTCCTGTTAGACACTGTAGGTGCGTGGCCACTAAGTACTCTCGCTCGAGACACTTGTTGCTCCAGCCGAACAATTTGTTCTGACAGCAATCTTCGTTTCCGAGCCACAAACCCAATTATATCCCCCCTCAACACCACTTTGGCAGTTTCCCAAACCAGTTCCGGGTCATCTTTGTGTGCCTCATGGTTGAGTTCGAAGTCGCGCCAGCGCTGGCCCAGAAATTGCCGGAACTGGTTATCCTTGTAGAGCTCAATTGGGAATCGCCATACACGAGATGTGCCGGTTCCACCCCCCCATTGCACCTCGATCCAGGCCATTGCGTGGTCGGAGATCTCCAGGGGGCCTATCTGTGCTTCTTCCACGTGCGCAAAGGTGGTCGTAGAAATCAGAAGATAATCTATTCTCGCACTAGTCCCATGCGCCCGCGAGACATGGGTGAACTCTTTCTCGGAGGGGTGCAAGAGTCTCCAAGGGTCTACCAGGCCCAATCTCGTCCGAAAGCGTTGCAACACCTGTGAGCCAAAAGCTCTGTCGCGCGTCCCTCGGCCGCTGGAGGTGTCCAAGGCCACGTCAAACACCCCATTAAGATCCCCCCCCAGTAGCAGAGGTACATCAGGTAGTTGTTCCACTGCGGCAGCAATACGATCAAAGAACTCCCGGTCCAACACATTGGGACCGTAGACATCGCCCAGTAATATCTCACGATCTTCCAACAAGCCCTTCAATAACAGAAATCTCCCAGACGGATCTGCCACCTGGCTTTGCATCGTGAAACGCACCCGTTTGTGAATTAGGATGGCCACACCCCCCCCCCTCTTCCCCAGTGCAGGCGCTCCCCACACCGGGCCGGCCCAATCCCGACATAAGTTAGCATGTGGTTCAGCTGGTTGGTGTGTTTCGGGGAGCAGCGCAATATCGCAGCGTTGCCTATGCAGAGCCTTCAATACTTTATATCGCTTTATCGGGCTACCCAACCCACATACATTCCAGGTTATTACCCTCAGAGCAACACGAACGTTTTACAGCGTAATTGCCAACACATCGCGTTAGGAGGGACCCTCCCAGCCTGGGGCCCTCTCCCATGTTTGCCAAGACATTCCACAATATATTTCTGCATGGAGTTCAGAGTGCGATGCCCCACCCCACCCCTCCCCACCTCCCCCTAATCCCACTACCCCCCTCTACCGTTAACCCTCTTCCCATCTCTCCCTACCTCAATCCTGACCCTCCCCCACCCCTTATCCTCTAAAGCCCCCTGTCCCCCCCTCCAGCCTACTCCGCCTCTCCACAGGACACCCGGCTCCGATCCCCCCCCCCGGAGCCCTCCCAAGACCCCTCCGAGGGTGCCCTGTCACCCCCCAATCGCAAATCTCACCCCCCTTACCATAAACCTTCAGTTTCCCACCATTAGGCCTGAAGGAGCAATACCTTCCTCCAATGCCCAAGAACTACCAAACCCGATAATCTAGGCCTCGGTGAGGCGTTCCCCCCCCCTCCCCCTCTGCGGGGAACCGCCAGCCATGACCCTCCCCCGTCCAATTTTATCTCTCGCTATCCCCTCTCCTCCCACCAAGGCACCTTCGCTGCTGTTTGGCCAGCTTGTCTCAAGCGGGGCATGCCTGCCGGAGGGAAGCACAGCCGACCACACAATCCGCATGGCACGGTTCGACCACACAAATCGGTCGAGCCCCGCTAACTCCCACAGCAGCAATCCCCGTCTCCCCCAGGTCCCCTCTCCCTCCATCACCGCCGGCCGAGCACTGCGGCCGCGGCGCTCTACAAAGCATCTAGTCCGCTCCCCACCTAGAGTGCCGGTGAGGTGGTGCCAGCGAGCAACCAGGCAGGGCCGGCCCGTCCATTGAGCGAGAATGTTTTTTGCACAGGGCCCCGCGTTTCAGGGGGCCCCGCGCAAAAAACATTCTAATCCTAAAGTAAAATTTTTAAAAAGAAAAAAGAAGTTGTCTTCTCCGGCAGCCGGGGCCCGCCGCGGCAGAATCGAGTGTGCCGCGGGGCCCCCCCTGCCCAGCAGAGCCTGCCCTCCCGAGCCTGCCCTCCCCTTTATCACCTGTCTTCGCAGCTCTAATCAACCGCGCCGGCTTTCAGAGCGCGAGGGAGAGTTTCTCCCTCGCTGCTCTATTAAGCCCGCGGGGGCTGATGGGAAGTTCCCATCAGCCCCCGCGGGCTTAACAGAGCCGCGAAAGGGAAACTAGCCCTTTCGCGCTCTGAAAGCCGGCGCGGTTGATTAGAGCTGCGAAGACAGGTGATAAAGGGGAGGGCAGGCTCGGGAGGGCAGGCTCTGCTGGGCAGGGGGGGCCCCGCGGCACACTCGATTCTGCCGCGGCGGCCCCCGGCTGCTGGAGAAGACAACTTTCTTTTTTTAAAAAAAATTTCCCTGGGCTGGGCTGGGCGTTAGGAGTGGTGATGGGCTATGGGGGGCTGGGGGGGGGGGGGGTTAGGAGTGGTGATGGGCTATGGGGGGCTGGGGGGGGTTAGGAGTGGTGATGGGCTATGGGGGGGCTGGGGAGGGTTAAGAGTGGTGATGGGCTGGGGGGGTTAAGAGTGGTGATGGGCTATGGGGGGGCTGGGGGGTTAAGAGTGGTGATGGGCTATGGGGGGCTGGGGGGGTTAGGAGTGGTGATGGGCTATGGGGGGCTGGGGGAGGGTTAAGAGTGGTGATGGGCTGGGGGGGGTTAAGAGTGGTGAATGGGCTGGGGGGGGTTAAGAGTGGTGATGGGCTATGGGGGGCTGGGGGGGTTAAGAGTGGTGATGGGCTATGGGGGGGCTGGGGGGTTAGGAGTGGTGATGGGCTATGGGGGGCTGGGGGGGTTTAAGAGTGGTGATGGGCTATGGGGGGGCTGGGGGGGTTAGGAGTGGTGATGGGCTATGGGGGGGCTGGGGGGGTTAGGAGTGGGTGATGGGCTATGGGGGGCTGGGGGGGTTTAAGAGTGGTGATGGGCTATGGGGGGCTGGGGGGGGTTAGGAGTGGTGATGGGCTATGGGGGCTGGGGGGGGTTTTAAGAGTGGTGATGGGCTATGGGAGGACTGGGGGGGTAGGAGTGGTGATGGGCTATGGGGGCCTGGGGGGGGGGTTAGGAGTGGTGATGGGCTATGGGGGGGCTGGGGGGGTTTAAGAGTGGTGATGGGCTATGGGGGGGCTGGGGGGGTTAGGAGTGGTGATGGGCTATGGGGGCTGGGGGGGTTTAAGAGTGGTGATGGGCTATGGGGGGACTGGGGGGGTAGGAGTGGTGATGGGCTATGGGGGCGCTAAGTCTGTATATGGGCTGATGGGATCAGGACTGAAAGTGAGTTGATGGGGAGGTTAGGACTGGTAATGGGGTATGGGAGGGCTTAAACTGAAAATTGGGTGAGGGGGATTAGGACTGGAAATGGGCTGGTGGGATTAGGACTGGGAGTGGGCTGGTGGGATTAGGACTGGGAGTGGGCTATGGGGGGCTAGGACTGGTAATGGGTTGGAGGGGTTGCTAGGACTGGAATTGGGCTGGGGGGAATGAAGACTGGAGGTGGGCTGATGGGGTTAGGACTGGTAATGGGCTGTGGGCTGTTGGGGGGGGGGTTAGGACTGGTAATGGGCTATGGGGGGGCTAGGACTGGAAATGGGCGGATGGGGGGTGTAGGACTGGAAGTGGGCTGCTGGGGTTAGGACTGGTCATGGGCTGGTGGGATTAGGACTGGGAGTGGGCTATGGGGGGCTAGGACTGGTAATGGGTTGGGGGTTGCTAGGACTGGAAATGGGCTGGGGGATTAAGACTGGAGGTGGGCTGATGGGGTTAGGACTGGTAATGGGCTGTGGGCTGTTGGGGGGGGGTTAGGACTGGTAATGGGCTATGGGGGGGCTAGGACAGGAAATGGGCTGATGGGGGGGTTAGGACTGGAAGTGGGCTGATGGCGGGTTAGGACTGGAATTGGGTTGATGGGGGGGGCTAGGACTGGTATTGGGTTGGGGGGTTGCTAGGACTGGAAATGGGCTGATGGGGGGCTAGGACTGGAAATGGGCTGATGCAGGGACAAGAAGGGAATGGATGCTGGGTGAGACTGGAACTAGAAGGGAGCTGATGTTGGGGGAGGATTAGGGGAGGATTAGAATGGGATGGGGCTTGGAGAGTAAAATGGAGAGGGGAAAAATATTTTGTGTGGTAGGGGTAAAAAATCTACACTTAGCTGGGTATTGGGAGAGTAAGTGGGGATTGAGGATGGAGGGTTAAAATGTGAGTGGATGAAATAGGAATGAGGAAAGAGCAAAAGGAGAAAGATTAGTATGTTAAAGCAGATGTAGAGAGAGAGAGAATGGAAAAAAAACTAGAAGAGAGAAGAGACAGCAGATGATGGAGAGTTAGCAAAAACATGAAGAAACCAGAAGAAAGTGGCTGGAGCAATTGCAACCGGAAAAAAATGCACAAAAGGTAGAAAGATATCTCTTTATTTTGAATTTATTAACTGGACTATGAAAGCTCTGGGAAATGTGCATCATTAACGTCTGCGCTTTGTTTGGTACAAGTAGAAATTAATTAAAGTTTTATTTCTACAGTTGTTGTACATTCCAAGTTTGGCTTTTGGGGTTCCCAGTTTAATTATTGCCTTCCTGTTTCTAAATTGTGATTCCTTGTTTGGTGATGGTCTATGTTCTGCATGTGTAACTGAGCTGAGGTATTCTGTTTATGTAATTCCTATTTGACATTGCCACTTGTTCTCTTTCCCCAGTAGGTCATGTATTGTTTTTCTCTGAAATGTATTGGTTTAATATTTGCAGTGTTGCCTTTTGATAGGTAGGGTATGGTGCTTTGTGAGTTCTGGTAGTGCTGTTAGGATACGGCGGGTTTGCTATGGGTTCTAAATGGACAGTGTTTGTAGTAGTTCCTAATGTGCCTGGCGGTTGGCACTGGATTATAGTAATGTAGAAATCTTTTAGTCTGTCTTTATCCATACACACACTAACTTTTAGTAAACATGTCTCTTAATGAATGTTAGCATTATGCAAATATTTATGCAAATAAGGCCACTTATGCAAATGAGGCCCCGCACCGAGTCTCCGCACATGGCCCCGCACCCCCCTTGGGCCGCCCCTGCAACCAGGCCCTCAGGTAGAGTCTTCCCTCGCTCTCTACTGGGGGCCACCCCACCCACAACAAACGGAGCCATGCTGACTCCCCTTGCACGATTGGCCCGGGGGCTCTATGCAGGATCCGCACCCTCAGCAAGAGAGAGACTGTCAGCAGGAAATCTTAACTGCCCACCAGCAGAACCAATAGAAAGAAATTTGTAGAACTAGTAACTTTGTTACAATACCCATGCAAAAGGCAGTTCACTTCGCAGGAAGAAACAAAAAAGACACAGAGTTACTCCCGGTGGGCAGTGTCGTTTCCCAACCCGCAGCCAGGCCCTCGGATAGAATCCTCCCTCCCTCTCTACTGGGGGGTCACCCCACCCACAGCGAGCGGAGCCATACTAATTCCCTTAGCACACTTGGAACGGGGCTCGAAACAAAATACGTACCCTCGGCAAGGGAAGGAAACATTTTCATCATCAAATATTGAGTTCTGGACAGCAGTAATAAACAGAAGGGAGTGTAGGAGAACTATTGACTTTGTTACCATATCATGAAAAAAGGCAGTTCACCTCGCAGGAAGAAACAAAAAAAGAGAAGAGAAAAAAAAAAAGACACAAAAGTACTCCCGGTAGGCAGTGTCATTCTCAACACGCAGATAGCCAAGTATTATGTCCAATATGACACTGCCTTTCCCCAGCTTCCTTCCACTTAGAAGGAGTTCTCATAGCCGCGTAGTGCAGCTGGCTCCCGGGGACTTCATTTTGGAGATGCCGATACCGTTTTCTTTTGGGTGCACAACCTGTTCACATAATCTTCTGCAGTGTCCGCCGACTCGAAAGTGCGGTGAGCTCCATCACAAAGCACGTGCAGCTTGGCTGGATACTGCACTGAGAATCGGATCCCGGCCGCGATGAGCTGTTCACAGAGGGGGGCATATTCGCGCCTTTTTCCGGCTCAACGCCAGTGAGTAATCTTGGGCCACTCGAATTTTAATATTATTGTAAGACAGTTCCCCCTTCTGCCGGGCCGCTCGGAGAATGAGTTCCTTCTGCGGGAAGTGCAGAAACTTAGCTAAAAACAATTCTAGGGCGAGGGTCACGCAATTTGCTTAGCGCCGACCCGATGCACCCGTTCAATAGAGACTTTCCCGCCCAGCTCATCTTCTCCCACAAGGTGCTTGACCAGTCCATCCAGGTAGCCTCTGAGATCCTTGTCTACAACAGTTTTTCAGGAATCCCCAGAAACGCAAGTTGTTTTCTCCGTGACCTGTTTTCTAGGTCATCGAGCTTGGCTTCTTGCAGAGAGAGCTGGGATTTTAAGCCTGCCACCTCCATGGACAGCGTCTCCACCTTCTCTTCCACCGCTCCCACGCGTCCCTCGGCCTCTTGCAGCCGTTTACCCAGCTGATCTACAGAGGAGCGCAATCCATCCATTTTACTGTGAGAGAGCGTCAAAACTGGGGCAGCAGAGCCGTCGCTACCGCTGCGGATATCTCGTCAAGTGATGTAGGTGATTTGGGTGAAGCCGGCATCGAAGTGGGGTCCGCCATTTTACTCGGGCCGGCACCCCGTTCCCGGTCTCGTCTGAGTGCTTTTACTGCCGTCGCCATGCAATTCAATCTCCCCCACAGCAGCAGAATATTCCACTGGCACTCCGATGCACGTTAGTCACCTTTTAGGCAGATAAATGCTGTTTGCCACGATACGAAATCGCCGGCTTTAGCTCGGGGCTTCAGGACACGCTCAGGATGCGACCTCTATCCTGTCCGCATCACGTGGTCTCCCAGGGCCCAAACATTTAAGACACCACTCATGGGTGTCTGTGACTGAAATAGTACCAGAGCACTTGGTGCATTTTTTAAAACCAGAAGATGGTTTCTCCATGAGGGAGAATTTGTAAAGGCCGGTAGGCCTTACAAAAAGAAATACACCAAGTGTGGAAAAAGAAAAAAAAAAAATTTTTTATTTTTAAAGAAGTAAAGACCGGCGGTACCGGTTCGGAATCGGGGAAGGCAGATACGCGGTCAGAACAACTTTTAAAAAAAAGAAATTCTTCAGCGTTGACAGAACACGACCTGCTGGCTCCGCGGAAAAAGAACTGAGGAGAGTTGGTCAGGAAGGCGGGAAGGCAGCGCGCATGCGCTGTGGGAAGCCCCAAAAGCTTTCCTTTTGGGAAGCTGGGGAGCTTTCCCGCGCAGGCTCCGTCGGTACCGACGTACCCATATGTGAGGACTCATTCCTGCTTGTTCCTGGAGATATAATATTGCAGCATCTGGGACCCCATCCTCCTTGAGCCCCTGACTCACCCCTAGATAACAGATCAGCAGTGAACCCTGCTCACTTCTGCCCCATGATCCTTAGCGGTAGTACTGGGAGACTGACAGAGGTTCAGAGGTGATGCTATTTTGAGTCCACAAGCTGATGAGTCAGGAATGGCTGGGGAAATGTTCCGCTAGGTGCTGGGAGGATTTCGGGGGAAGATTGGGAGATGATCTTGGACTGTCATGAGGGTCGAGAGCATGGGCTTGGACTGATAGAGCTCTCTGTTAGCTTTCAAGTGCTGGTACTGGCCTCTTCAAGAAGCCCCCCCCCCCCCAGCATTAAACTGGTAACGTGGATGAATAATGCAGATTCTGAGGTTAAATGCAAGCTGCGGTAATCAATTTGCACTTTAATGAGGTTATTTGGCCAGAATGTGCTTTATTCTTTAACGCACCCTTTCTAAATCTCTCCTCTTACTACTTTGCCTATTTTATTATGTTTTGAGTCAATGCTGACCCAGCATCTCCTGGGGTTTCTTGGCAATATGACCAGAAGTAGATTGCAGGCCTTTCATGGTTAAGTGACTTGTCCAAGGCCAGAAAGAGTGATAGTGGGTGTTGGTTATTAAGCCAGGGCTCTAACCATTATGCTACTCTGCTACTCCCTTAGTTTATTTTATTATTAATATGTCTGTAATATCAGTGAGTCCTCTAATGTGGCCACAGTATGGCAGTTTGGTGTCTTAGTCAATATGATTCCTTAAGTCTTTTGGTCAAAGTTATAATATACAGCGGCTGGAAAGTGAGAAGGGAACGAAAACTTACCAGCTACTTTCAGCTGTAGTTTTGTTTCATAGGAAGTATCAGATTGAAAGAAACACATGTAGATTCCTTCATCATCGAGCCTGATGTTGTGTATCAGCAGTGAAACGCTTCCTTCGGAGATGTGATTCCTGATCAGCTCCGTCCTGCCTCTGTATTCTGGGAGCTGATACTCATTCTGATCCATCCCCTTCTCATAAAGGTGAACAAGTGAGTCAAATTCATCTCGGAACCACTTCACCTGCATGTGCTCAGCACTGATGGGTGGGGAGAGGCGGCAGGGTAGCTCGGCATCTTCACCCAGAACAGCAACCACTGGCTGATCAGTGCCGAGGACTTTAAAAGTTTCTGCAAATAACAGCATATGATAAACACATTGAAACACATCAGTTAGCAATGGAGAATATGGGAGTAATTGCCGAGACATGTAAAGAGTAACAGTCTGCATTAATCACAAAGGCCCTGGGGCAGGTCCAAGGAAATTATCAATAATCCTAAAACTCATCTCCTTATAAAACTGCATAAACGTCAATCATTTTCATGTCAGATTGTATAAATCTTATCATAACTCCCAGAAAGCATCTGATCCTGAAATTGATCAGAAGCCATTCCTGGAGGGGCTTTATTTCAAGCAAGATATTTGCTGTGGCTTTTACTACAATTTGTTTGCCTAAGAGTTTTTTGGAAAAGGAGCTATTTTTGTTATATAGCTTTTTTTTCTGCTTAAGCTACTGGTTTATTTTTTGTTGCAGTTTGCAGAAGGGAATTTTTCTGTTTTAGGCAAGGCTATTTTTGTGGCTGATTTTTTTCTTTCCTCCTGCCTTCACCCTCAAAGAAGAGAGAACTGCAGGTAATACTCTTTGAAACCACTGCCTGCTGAGGTGTTAGATCCCTTCCTTCCCACCCTAGTTATCAACCAACCCAGGTAAGAAATCTTGCTATATAGAACCTCTCACTGATTAATTTGTTGATTAAACTAGAAATGTTTAATACTGGTTGAAAGGGAAAATCTAGGAAGTAAATAGTTCCAAGTTTGGTTATCTGCTAAAAGAAAACAATCTGAAGGAATATTCATTAGGTAATTATAAAAGGGAGCACATTAGACTATATACTTCAGTAGCTTGAAGGGATAATAAACTGCTCCATACCCCAAGTAGCAAGTGAACAATTAAGCAGGACTACACAAAAGGAATTAGAACAGTAGTGTTCAATCTCACATAAAGAGAGTCTAGCTGTTGTTTTGACTTCAGAAACAGCTGAGGAAAAGGTAGAGACTTAGTAGTTCTTCTTATAATTTATTTCAATGAGTACCAAAGCTCCTACTACTGAACTATGGCTGGGAAAAATCCTGTTGCCAAAGCTGTTGCTTCTGTTATGGCTTCTGCACTCAGTTCAGATAGCCTGATCCCAGGAAAGGGACTGGTTCCATTTACAAGATGCCTGCAGGTTGAATCCCTCATGAAACAAGCGGAGAAACAGAGGAGGTGGTGAGGCTAAAAAGCATCTGTGACAGCGAGAGCTACATTGATTAAATGCTTCTTGAGGCATCAAAAATTTCCAAGATGGCATGGTGCAGAAAGAAGACATCAAGATCTTGGTCACCAGAGCCTGCAGAATTGACACTCCATCTCCACAGTCCCTTGAACTGAAGAAGTGGTATGCAGCACTGGAAGTAGAGAAGGTTAGAACATCCCAGGAACTGGAGGAGCCAGAGCTCAAAACCTCCAAATTTGCCAAACCAGTGACCACAAGAAAATGAAGGGTAGTGGTGGTTGGTAATGTCCTTCTGAGGGATACAGAGGCATCCATCTACCATAAGAACATAAGATATGCCATACTGGGTCAGGCCAAGGTCCATCAAGCCCAGTAACCTGTTTCCAACAGTGGCCAATCTAGGTCATATGTACTGTCATGCAGCAGAGGCTGGTGGAAGCAAAAATGCAGGAGAAGAAGCTGTTTTTCATGAGGGAAAAGATGTGCACAAGATGCAATATCCGCACAGAACAGCTAGAGGGAGCAGGCGTGCACTCACAGAGCCTGACACACCTAGCTAATCGAGCGCACCTGACACAGCCCAGAAAGCTCAAACACAGGAGAGCTTTATAAACTGGAGACTGGAGAAGGCAGAGCAGCGATTGTAGCTGTGGAGACTGGAGAAGGCAGAGCAGCGATTGTAGCTGTGGAGACTGGAGAAGGCAGAGCAGCGATTGCAGGTGTGGAGCTGGAGGTAAAGCTGAAGGCTTAGGAGAGAGAAGCACCACAAGCAAGGGCCAAGCAGGAAGAAGCACTTGGGAAACTAGTGCTGGGCAAAGGAACAAACATCTTTGGAGGAAAAGCAGAATGAAAGAAGCCAGAAGCTGGGCTTAGAAAGAGGCTTGCTTTTACCAGAGGAACCTGTCACCAAACCGAAAGGTAACGAGGGCTTTCACAGAGGGGACTGGCACAGGGATTGTGTTCCTGAAGAACTGCTGGAAATAGGAAATCCCAGTTCCATATGCTGCTGGAAGCCAAGGTATGCTGACTCTATTTCTATGAAGAAAACCTTACCTTATAAAAAGCCTTTTAAAGGTAATGCTAAACCTGTGAGAAAGGAAAGCAAAGCTACCTCTTATAAGCCAGGTAGCCAACGCCTGAAGGTAGGCCATGCTCATTGGCAAACACTAGAGGAACTCTTTAAACATCCAGAGAACAGGACTAGGGACTGACCAGGAATGGTAGCCAGTGAAACCACTGATATAGACAGAGATAATGCTGACTCAGAGCCAATGCCAGTGGAACTTGTAGAGCCAAGTCTTTTGTCTCAGGAAGAGATGGACTGTTCTTTATGTATTTCAAGCAGCATAGAGTCACTGTTAAACCTGTGAATGATATTTGCTATCTTCAGAATGGTATTCGTTTGCTAAATGGAAGAAGAGTGCTAAGACATTTGGTTTACTCTGGAAAGCTTAACTAAGCATTGTTACAACTGTGAAGCATAACAGTTTTCCTTTATCCTGAGTTAATTTCATTCCTGAAGTAAAGGACTTTTTCTTTATGTTGTAACCCAGCTGAATCTTATGCATAAAGGGAAATAAATGCCTTGTTATCCCTCTACTCTGCATTTACATTTTTCTTAGATAGGAGCTGAACGGCTAAGACCAGGTTACACCTGGCTCTTAAAAGACCCTCCTCTCATAATAAATTAATTTTGTGTCCCACCTACCCTGACGACCACTGGCCACCAGGGGGTGCACGACTGTACCTATCAGTTTCCCCAAGAGACACAGGTTCCACAATGCTTGTATTGGGTCAAGCATTGATATCCTGGATCCCTTCTTAATAATGGTTTATGGACCTTTCTTCCAGGAACTTGTCCAAACCTTTTTTAAACCCAGCTACACTAACAGCCTTTAATACATCCTCCGGTAACAAATTCCAGAGTTTGATTACACGTTGAGTGAAAAATATTTTCTTTTATTAGTCTTAAATAGTTTACCCTGTAGCTTCATTGCATGTCCCCTAGTTTTTCTATATTCTGATAACGTAAAGAACCAGACATGATGTTCCAGGAAGTGTTCCATCTGCCAGGTGCCAAAATCAAAAATCTTAGAGAGAATTTGCTGAAACCCATCAAGCCTGACTATTATCTGATGCTGCTCATCCATAAGAACATAACATAATAAATGCCACAATGGGTCAGACCAAGGTCCATCAAGCCTAGTATCCTGTTTCCAACAGTGGCTAATCCAGGTCACAAATACCTGGCAGGGTCCCAAAAAGGCACACAGGTTCCACCTTACTCATCTTGGGATAAGCAGTGGATTTCCTGGGTCCTCTTTGCCTGTCCTCTAGTCTCTCTACTTTTTGATGGCTTAAACAACCAATCTAAGTTAACGTCTTCATTCATTAATTTATAGACCTCTATCATATCTCCCCTCAGCCACCTCTTTTCTAAGTTGAAGAGACCTCACCTTTTAAGCTTCCTCTTTACCATTTTGGTTGATGTTGGCACAGATGATACTGCTAAGCATCCCTCTGAGTGTATCATGGCTCTGGGAGAGAGGGTGAAGCAGATAGGTACAGAGGCAGATAATCTTTCATCCTGGAGATGAATGTCTAGCTGAACGAATGGTGTCATCAAGAGCCTTCCAGTTTCCTGGACCATGGGGTGATTTTCCAAGGGCTGCTGAGCAGAGATGGCATCCACCAGTCCAAGATGGATTGAAGTGTTTTCCATAGTAGACTGGCTAGCCCATTGAAGAGGGATTTGTTCACCCATCGGGAATAGGTGAACAAAGCTCCCAGGAAAATAAAAGCCCTCAGGTAAGTGAAACACTTAGGACTTGATATTCTGTGCAGGCGGCTAGGTGTGAGTACAGTGCCTAGTCACCGGTGCTGAAAACGACTCGGATATTTAATGCTGGGGGTCATATTCGGCCCCTGCATTGAATAGCCGAGGTCACTGCACAGCCTCCAATGCCACAGAAGCCAATCGGGCAGCAGCGATATTGAGTCGCTGCCCGATTAGTTCCCTCGGTTAAAGATAGGCCAACGTTTGTTGCGCCTGTCATTATCTGCAGGTTGCTAAATGGGCAGCAGTTCAATATCGCTAACAGCTTTTACTACATCCTCCAGTAACGAATTCCAGAGTTTGATTATGCGTTGAGTGAAAAGATATTTTCTCTTATTAGTCTTAAATAGGTTATACTGAAACTTCATTGCATGTCCCCTAGTCTTTCTACTTTTTGATGCAATAAAAAAAAACGATCTATGTTAACCTGTTCCACTCCATTCATTAATTTATAGACTTCTATCATATCTCCCCTCAGCCGTCTCTTTTCCAAGTTTTAGAGCCCTAACCTTTTAACCCTTTCCTCATGGGGTATCCTTCCATCCCCTTTGCCATTTTGGTGGCTCTTCTCTGTACCTTTTCTAATTCCAATTATAGCCTTTCTAAGGATATAGCAATGGGCACACTGCCTCTGTTCCAGGCCCGGTAGCTGTCACGTGGTGGGTGGGTGGGGGGCACTGCTACTGCTACAACAATGGGGGGGGGGGGGGTGCCCTCATTAGAACTTATGCCACTGACAGACTTCCTTGACAGAAGTGGAAAGGGATTTAATTGAATAAATTCATGGTATTGCTATGAAGGGAGACGTGCTACTGACAGGTGATTGTGATCTTTCATATTTATTTATTTAACAGTTCTTTTATACTGCTTTTCACAATATCAAGGCGGTTTACATTGAACATAACCAACACAATACATGGAAGAATGATTTGTAAATCAACTTTGGGTTTACATTAACAGCAGGTTAATAACAACATCTACTTAGTGATATGGGAATTAATTAGGGGGAATCAGAGATATAACTTTTATATAAAGTGATTATGCTTAATGGGAGTGGCTGACTTGGATTTAGTGGCAGTTACAGAAACATGGTTCACAGAAAACCATGACTGGGATGTAACTATACCAAGCTTTTCAGAAAGGATAGGGTAGGAAGAAGGGGAGGAGAAGTGGCACTATATTTAAAAAATATTAACGCTTTGGAATTACAGAATTTAAAAGGGAGAGAGGAGGCACTGTGGGTTAAACTAGAAAGAGGGAAAGAGAAATCTATTTGCATTGGCGTGATATACAGACCTCCCTCACAAGAGGAAGAGGTGGACAGATAGTTAAATTAAGACATACGCAGCATTGCTAGGAAAGGGGAAGTGCTACTGATAGGAGATTTCAATATGCCAGATGATGATTGGCACTTTCCTGCTGTAGTATCATCTAGAAGTAAAGAGATCCTGGATTCTCTACAGGGAGAACTATTTAGGCAATTGGTAACAGACCCAACATGTGAAGGGGTCATACTGGACTTGGTGCTTACCAATGGTGAAAGTGTTTCTGATGTTATAGTGGGAGATCATTTTGCATCCAGTGATCACCAGATGGTGTAGATCAGTATTAGGAATAGGGCTGTTAGAATCCATTCAAAAGTGAGGGTCTTAGACTTTAGGAAAACTAACTTTGCCAAGATGGGCCAATACCTCAGGGAATTGTTAGCAGGATGGGAACAGCTGGGGGATGTAGAAAAACGGTGGGCAAAACTGAAAGGGGATATTTTAAGGGCAACCAACTTTTTGTTAAAATGGTAAATAAAGGTAAAAGGAAAAGGAGACCACTATGGCTTTCAAAATAAATAGCTGAAAAGGTGAAGAAAAAGAGGGAGGGCTTCATGAAATACAAGAGATCACAGAGAGAGGAAGACAGGCATCTATATTTGGAAAAACTTAGAGAAAAGATTCAAAAAGAGGAGGAAATAGCCAATGCAATAAAATGGGGGGATAAGACATTTTTCAGATATGTTAGTGAGAAGAGGAAGGGCAAAAGTGAAGGGGAGGAATATGTAGAAGCTGAAGAGGATAAAGCGGAATTGCTTACCAAATATTTCTATTCTGTGTTCACAGATGAAGAACCAGGAACAGGATCTCAGAAAACACCCACAAACAGAAACAGAAGCAAGGGGCATCTTGAAGAATTTTCAGGAGACCGTGTTTGTGAGAAACTAGCTCAACTTAATGTAGACAAAGTGATGGGACCGGATGGGATACACCCTAGAATATTGAGGGAACACGGGGATGTTCTAGCAGCTCCACTGACTGACCTTTTCAATGCCTCGGAGTCGGTAGTGGTGCCAAAGGACTGGAGAGAGGCTCATGTGGTGCCTTTACACAAAAGTGAAAGTAAGAATGTGGTTGAAAACTACAGGCTGGTTAGTTTAACTTCGGTGGTGAGTAAATTATTGGAAATGCTACTGAAAGAGAAAATAGTGAGGTTTCTGAAGTCCAGCGGATTACAGGATCCAAGGCAGCATGGATTCACCAAAGGCAGGTCTTGTCAGACAAATCTGATTTCTTTGATTTGGTTGGACCAAGGGAGAGCCCTAGATGTGGTGTATTTAGATTTCAGTAAAGCCTTTGACGCTGTTCCTCACAGGCGACATAAACAAACTGAGCACCCTAAAGTTACTGCTTGGGTTAGAAATTGGTTGAGTGGGAGGTGACAAAGTGTACAGGTAAATGGAGCTCACTCTGAGGAGAAGGACGTTACCAGTGGTGTACCCCAGGGATCTGTCCTTGGTCCAATTCTTTTTAACATATTTGTTAGTGATAAAGTGGAAGGGCTGTCGGGTAAGGTTTGCCTCTTTGCAGATGATACCAAAATCTGCAATAGAGTAGAAACCCAGGAAGGTGTAGATAACATAAGGAGGGATCAAGCTAAGCTTGAAGCATGGACTAGAATTTGTCAGCTGGGATTTAATGTTAAAAAATGCAAGGTCATGCATTTGGGCTGCAGCAATCCATGGGAGCAATATAGTATAGGGGGTGAAGTACTTTTGTCCACTAAAGAAGAGCGGGATCTAGGCATGGTTGTGTCTGATGATCTTAAAGTAGCTAAACAGGTAGAAAAGGTGACAACAAAAGCTAGAAGGATGCTTGGGTGCATAGGGAGAGGAATGGCCAGCAGAAGAAAAGAGGTGATAGAGCCTTTGTATAAGTCTTTGGCGCGACCTCATTTGGAGTATTGTGTGCAATTCTGGTGACCGCACCTTCACAAGGATATAACAACATGGAGTCAGTACAGAGGGTGGCTACTAAAATGGTTAGTGGTCTTCATGATAAAGCATATGAGGACAGGCTTAAGGATATTAATATATACACCTTAGAGGAAAGACGGGATAGAGGTGATATGATTGAGACGTTTAAATACCTCCATGGCACAAATGCACTGGAGGAGATCCTCTTTTGATGGAAAGCCAAGCTCTGCTACAAGGGGATATGGGATGAGGATGAAAGGGGATAGATTCAGGAGTGATATATGGAAATATTTCTTTACAGAAAGAGTGGTGATCTGTGGAATAGTCTCCCAGTGGAGGTGATAGAGATGAGGACAGTATCTGAATTCAAAAAAGCATGGGACAAACAGAGGATCTGTAAAGGTAAAAGGGGACTGTTGTAGTTGTTGATATGGAAGGACAGACTAGATAGGCCATGTAGTTTTTTTTCTGTCATCATTGTTCTCTGTTTCTATGTTTCCTGTCTTGCCATGAAAGAAGTCTAGAGCATCGAGTGCCGGCTGTAGGGAATGGGAATAAGATGGAGAGAAAAACATTTGAGCGATGGCTGGGGAGGGGACATGACAAGAAAGGAAGACACTGGGTGATGGCTGCGGCGATGGGGGAGAAGGGAGACATTGGCTGATAGTTGCAGGAGGGACAAGGAGCGAGAGATTGCATGATGGTTGCAGAAAAACTGGCTCTTCCATTGCTGGTTTTAAGGGTCTGCCGGCAGCTGGTCGGCACATATAAAAACCAGGCGGCCTGCTGAAAACCGGCCAGTTGCCAACCCTAGGCTGAATATTGCTATCTGGGCATACTGGATACTGAGTGTTGACTGGATATGGCCCCGGCATTAAATATCGAAGTTTAAATCAAAGTAGTGATGGTCAGCTGCTTTTAGTTCTGGCCACCACCACTGAACCGGCCCTTGCTGGACGGACAGGTTTGTAAGTCCGGCACGTACATATGTAAACACTGAGGCTTATCTGCGCAGGGAGGCTGTAAACCCATCGCCAACATGTATATGTGCTGGAACCTTCACGTTCAAACCCCCGAGTGATGCCGCGTGTTCTTTGTATGCTCTCCTTTCTTAACATAAGAAATGCGATACTGGGTCAGACCAAGGTCCATCAAGCCCACTATCCTGTTCCCAACAGTGGCCAGTCCAGGTGACAAGAACCTGACAAGTTCTTAACATATCTGCACCTGCCGAATGTGCTGCAGTCTGCCCTAGGTATTTTACAAAAGGCTCCATGCACAGCGAGACCACCGCCATCCTTCCCTGGATACCCCACTCCTCCCTGGATGGGCTTCACATCTAGGCAAGTAACTTGCAGGCCTAAATGTCAGATCATATGGTCATTATTTAACCACCTCAGGCTGCATTCGTTTAACGCCGGCTGCGGCATCTAAATCTCATGTGGATATTCAACACTGGTTTCTGGATAGTGGCCGGCGCTGATATCTGGATACTGCGGTCAGCACTGGCACTGCCCATATAACAGCGATACTGGGCACTGCTGTGTGCAGAGCGGTGCAAAGAGATTTCTTGCTGTCCCTAGTTATCTCCATAACTATCTGTTTCTCAGCACTGGATAATTCCAATCTCCAAATATCTACCAAAAAACCTCAGTGACAATTCCATACAATTCTTAATTTTCAATAGAAGTCCCTGGAAGAAAACTCATAATTGAGGAGAAAAGACCTCAGTAAAGTTGGTTCTCCCTTTATGCATCAGTTACTGTGTGCCTGAAGGGGAATCACTACCGTTAACCATCACTGGTCTAAAACACTCCTTTTTTAGCATTTTTTCAACCAATACTTATTGTAGCACAATATCAATATTTAATTATTGAGGTGTGAAAAGCTGGTAAGCTGCTGTGATAGGTGCACCATGATCTAAGTAAAAATGGGGGGTAACTTAAGGGACACGTAGTTCTACTTTCTGCTTTGGACTCCATAAGAAAAGCAAGACTACAAGTCCCTGCATCTGGAGCCAGTTGGCAACCCTAGGGGTAACGGTAGTGATTCCTCTTTATTGGTAGATATTTGTAGAGGACCTCAGTGTGTGTTATTTGTATGCTTTGTGTAATTCCAATCTCCAGCTGATCTCTGCCTCTCTCCCGATACCCTCCACCCTGAATATTCCTCTCTCCAGCACTTTATAGCAGGGGCTGCTACTGCTATACAGAGAAGTATTTTAAAAATAACCCAAAGGTTTTAGGTTCCTTACTTTAGGTGAGTTTTCAGCTAAACTCTTAGGGTCTAGTTTCCAACGGAAGTTGCATTTTGTTAGCTGCTGGTAAATGTATAAATTCCTTCCCAGTGTATGCCTTCTGAAAACTACCAATGCATAAAAGGTCTAGAAAATGTTGGAGTGACTCTTACCTGCATTTACAGTCTGGAAGTGATGAGAAGTCAGTAGAAGGATAAAGGCGGGAAGAGAGGAGAGAGCTCTTCTCCGGGGGGATTTGGGGAAATACATTTCCAGTACATCTGAAAATAACACAATCACTTTACCAAGAACAAGGTGAAATCACGTTGTCCGAAGTCCAAGAAAGATCAGGTCCCCTTAATCTCCTTCATAATGCAGCAGTTCTCAGAGGTAAAGACAAGACATTATGTATCCATTTACTATAAATGTTTAAATATCAAAACATTTACTTCTCAGGGATATCAGCCACTGGTTTCCTATGTTTTGCAGCATAACCTTAACTTTTTTCTTAGATTTGCTTCTTGTCCTGGACTTTCTGAGGGAGAGGGAAAGTGAAAGTAAGGAATCATGTGGATTTTGTACTTTGACCTTGGTTTATGGCAAGTGCAACTAATATATGCGGAAGCCACACCCACCCGTCCAGCCACACACAGAGAGAATACGGTAATCAAGCAAAGGTACATATTATCTTTTTACACACAGCAAGAGTGTGCTAGCATGATTATACATGGAAACAGTGGGACTACATACGTACACATGGCAAGAGGGTGCCCACACACGTATATGCAAAGTGTGCCTACATGAGTATACATAGACAGTGTGCTTACACATGTACACATAGTAAAAGTGTGCATACATGAGTATACATGGAAAGAGTGTGCCTACACGTGTACTGTATTTTCACACATATAATGTGTGCATTATACTTTTTTCCTTTCTGCCAGACCCCCTTGCGCGTTATATGCGTGAGCGCGCTATTAACATAATAATGAACACAACTTGCAAAGAAAATCAGACTCATTTTTTATTTTTAAACATCTTTTATAACTTCTGTATTTCAATGGGACTAAATGTGGGTAAATACGGCCAATCGCAATTCACTTAACATTATCATCATCTGACTCCTCGAATCCTTCCGTAACTTGAAGTAACTAAGAACCAACTGCAGGCTCTCTTCTGCCTGGCCCTATAACATTTATCAACCTATCTTATCGATCCCTTCCTATTGCAATGGATGACCACACTGGTGGGCAGTTTTTCGTGAGGCATGGTAACTCTCTTAAAAAGGATATAGCGTTATTAGAAAAGGTACAGGGAAGAGCCACCAAAATGGTAAAGGGGATGGAAGGATACCCCTATGAAGAGAGGCTAAAAATGTTAGGGCTCTTCAACCTGGAAAAGACACGTCTGAAGGGAGATATGATAGAAGTCTATAAATTAATGAATGGAGTGGAATGGGTAAACATAGATCGATTGTTTACACCATCAAAATATAGAAAGACTAGGGGACGTGTAATGAAGCTACAGGGTAACCTATTTAAGACTAATAAGAGAAACGTATAATCAAACTCTGGAATTTGCTAACGGAGGATGTAGTAAAAGCTGTTAAGTGTAGCTGGGTTTAAAAAAGGTTTGGAGAAGTTTCTGGAAGAAAGGTCCATAAACCATTATTAAAGGAGACTCAGAATATCCACTGCTTGACCCAATACAAGCATTGTGGAACCTGTGTCTTTTGGGGAAACTGCTAGCTACTTATGACCACTGTTGGAGGAGTCAGATGATACTGGGCTTGATGGACCTTGGTCTGACCCAGTATGGCATATCTTATGTTCTTATGACAGTCATTTGGAACAAAAGTGGATGAACTTTGTGTTTGTTTCGCTGGTGAATAGGCCGATGTGTGGACATTCCCACTTCCAGAAAGGTGAACTTGTCATGGTCAAAAGACCATTCATGGGGGTCCAACTGATGTCTGAGGCTGTCTGCTAGGTAGTTGTGATTATTGTAACCTCCTTCTTGCTGGTCTCCCTCAGTCTCATCTCTTCCCTCTTCAGTCTATTCAGCACTCTGCTGCCCTTTGATTTTCTGTCAGTCTCGTTTTGCTCACATCACTCTTCTCAGATGTCTTCACTGGCTCCCTATCTGCTTCCCTATTCACTTTAAGTTTCTCCTTCTGACCTATAAGTGCATTCACCCTGTGGCTCCTCAGTACCTTTCTTCTCTCATTTCTCCCTACTTCCCCCCTCGTGAACTCCGTTCTTCTACCCAGTTGCTTCTTGCTGTGCCCTTCTCCTCTATTGCCAACTCCAGATTCCGCTCGTTTCACCTTGCTGCACCTTACGCTTGGAATAAACTTCCTTTGTCTTTACGTCAGGCATTTTCTTTGTCCCTCTTCAAACTTAAGTTAAAGGCTCATCTTTTCGCCTCTGCCTTTGGCTCGTGATTTTTCTGTTCTTATTCTTCTCCTTTTTTTGCTTTGTCTTTTTAGATTGTAAGCTCTTTTGAGCAGGGACTGTCTCTTGTGTGTTTTCTTTGTACAGCGCTGCGTGCGCCTGGTAGCGCTTTATAAATGCTTAGTAGTAGTAGTAGTGTTCGCTAGGCAGGTAGGATGCGTGCAGCAGGCACTTTCTAGCGAGGGTGAAGAACCGAAGCTTGAGCGCTTTCCTGCAGAGCATAAGGGATCCTATTCCTCTTTGTTTGTTGATGTAGAACATGGTCACTTGGTTGTTCATCTGGATTAAGATGGTTTTGACCATGATCCAGTGGTTGAATGCCTGTAGTGTGTTCCTGATTTTATTCAGTTCCAGGAAGTTGATGTGGTGGCTGTGCTCCTTTACTGGGATATGGATGTGTAGCAGGTGGGCGCCCCAACCTGTCTTTGAGCTGTCCATCATGAAAGTGAGGTGATGCTATGGCTGCTGAAGGGGCCTGCCCCCGAGAAGTTCTCTGGTTGTACCCACCAGACGAGCGATTTCCTCACCTTTTGGTTCCAGTGGCATGAATCTCGACACTGGTTGAGAGTTTTGCTTTTAGTGTTTGCATATGACATCCAGCAAGGAGTAGGACTTGGGTGATTGCAACCATTTGCCCTAGGAGATGCAGTAGTATCCTGGCGGTGACATGACTGGCTGATGATATCTTCAGGGCTAGTGAGGTGATGGTGTCCACTTGTTGTGTGGGCAGGAACATCTTGGACTGGGTGGTTCTGATGTCTGCTCTGATGAACTCCAAGTGCTGTGTGGGTTGGGAGCATGACTTCTGGAAGTTTACGAGGAAACCAGTGATGATTGATCATCTGCTCGACAGACATCTAGACTTCCTGTTGTGAGGGTATGTCAAGGAGTCAGTCATCTAGGTAAGGAAAAACATATATGCTAAGCCTGCAGAGGAGCGCAGTGGCCACGACATTGCATTTGGTGAAAACCTTCGAGGCCAGATAGATGGCGAAGCATCCTGTACTGATAGTGCTTACCAAGCACATGGAAGCATAGATACCTCCTGTGAGCCCAGTGGATGGAAAAGTGGATGTATGCATCCTGTACTGATAGTGCTTACCAAGCACATGGAAGCATAGATACCTCTTGTGAGCACAGTGGATGGAAAAGTGGATGGATGCATCCTGCAAGTCTAGTGATGTCATCTAGTCATTGGTTTGTATGAGTGGAAGGATAGAGCCCAAAGTGTACATAAGAACAGAACAACATAAGAAATGCCTTACTGGGTCAGACCAAGGTCCATCAAGCCCAGTATCCTGTTTCCAGCAGTGACCAATCCAGGTCACAAGTAGCTGGCAGGTTCCCAAAGAGGTACACAGGTTCCAAAATGCTTGTCCTGGGGAAAGCAGTGGATTTCCCAGGTCCTCTTTAATATTGGTAAATGGACCTTTCCTCCAGGAACTTGTCCAAACCTTTGTTAAACCCAGCGACACTAACAGCTTTTACTATATCCTCCAGTAACAATTCCAGAGTTTGATTAGGTGTTGAGTAAAAAAATATTTTCTGTTATTAGTCTTAAGGGTTGCATTGTTGCTTCATTGTGTGTCCTCTAGTCTTTCTACTTTTTGATGGCATAAACAAGTGATCTATGTTTACTCGTTCCACTCCATTTATTAATTTATAGACCTCTATCATATCTCCCCTCATCCATCTCTTTTCCAAGTTGAAGAGCCCCAACCTTTTAAACCTCTCCTCATAGGGGTATCCTTCCATCCCCTTTACCATTGTTGTTGCTCTTTTTTGTACCATTGCTAATTCAGCTATATCCTTTTGAAGATATGGCGATTAGAATTGCACACAATATTCAAGGTGTAGTCACACCATGGAACGATGCAGAGGCATTATAATATCCTTTGTTTTATTCTCCATTCCTTTCCTTATGATGCCTAGCGTTCTATTTGCTTTCTTGGCCGCTGCTGCACATTGGGTGGAGGGTTTCAACATATTATCCACAATGATGCCTAAAACTTTTTCCTAGATGGTTGTTTCTAAGGTGGTACTTGCATCATGCAACCACAGTTTGGGTTATTCTTTCACAGTCGCATTACTTAGCACTTGTCCACATTAAATATCATCTGCCATTTGGATGTCCAGTCTTCCAATTTTTCAAGGATCTCTTGCAATTTTTCACAATCCTCTTGGGTTTTAACAAATTTGAATAATTTTGTGTCATCTGCAAATTTGATCACCTCACTCATTATTCCTATTTCCAGGTCATTTTTGAATATGTTAAAAAGCAGCAGACCCATCACAGATCCCTAGGGTACTCCACTATTCACCTGAACCCCTAAAAAAAGAATTGAATATGAACTGAACTTTCCTTTGCCACCTCGCTCCTTTCTGTTACTTTTTTGGGAAGCTGACACATACTTGTGAGCTGGGTGGGACACTATTGGAATCAAGATAGTGGGCTTGATGGACCTTGGCCTGATCCAGTATGACATTTCTTATGTTCTTACAGATCTCTAACATGGATAAAAAGCATAGGGACACTGTTATCTTCCATTATTTCTTTACAAATGGCTAATATTTGCCAAGGGGCAGTGGAATGCCTATTTGTTTGGAGGGGTCCCGAGCTCCTCCCCACCTCTGCCTTAACTCCGCCTTTACTTGTTTTGCAAATTGAATAGGGTGTGAAAATAAAGGCTAACACACTTTGTAATAAAGATAAGCAGTTTATTTATAAAACAAAGAAAAGATAACTTGAAAGCAAGTAATTCACTTATTTACCTATAATTAGTTAGAAAAGATAACTAGAAAGCAAGTAATTACAGGAGAATGATACATCACCGACAGAGTTATGAACTTCATCTCATGCCGCACTTTGACTAAATGGATCTCGGATTCAGCCAGGCAGGAGAGACTTCTCAATTGGGAGACTTCCAGGCAACGCACGTGTTCGCTCCATGGATGGGATCCCTTCACCTCTCCCCAGCTGAAAAGGGAACCCGTTTTATCCTGTTGCAACGGCAACCAGTTATTTTTCATCAGGTGACATATACATAGTATAGGGTCAGTTATTCATTAAACTGAATCATGACGCTGGCCAGACCTCTGAGAATGCTCAAGGAATACCTTCCCCATCCCAAGGTTTTAGAAGCTCAAAACTCTACAATTGCTAACCTCTTTATTGTGTATGCATTTGCTAGGTGAAAAGTTCTTCTTATCTTGTGTACCAGTATCTCTCTGTAGTTATGCAAGCAGTTTCTCACAAAACTGTAAAACTGAGGTTCAATTAACCCCTAACTCACTGCTGATGCATAAGCAGTAGTCAATTTTAATTCATTTTTACTACATTCGGTCCTCTGACTATTGATTATGCATATAAGATACTGGCAACATAGTGGGGAATTTAAGTGGATGAAACATAGTAATGAAACTGGTTATGCATTGAATAAAGCAACATATCATGATCAATAAACAGATACAGATAATAATTCCTCCAATGACCTGTCTGAGGCTACCCACACTGGGTAGCCATCCAAATAACAGATCTACGTAACTCCTTACTGCGATTTAGGAAACTAGAGCGGAACTGGCGCCACTCCAGGCTCCCTCGTGATCGTGAAATATACATGAAGACCTTGCAAAACACCGTATTAGTATCATCCAGAGAAGGAAGGAATACCACACCAACATCCTTATGCGCTCCCTCAACAGGCCCCGTGAGCTCTTTCGATTAATTCAGTCTCTCACAAAGGACACATCATGTCAAGAAACTGAAAGTTTACCGCACCCACAGGACCTCGCTATTCACTTTTATAATAAAACCAACTTGCTCTCCCATAATATTGGAAATACCTGCATAGACATTCATTATTATGAAATCCCTGCTTTAAACTCTTTCCACCCATACTCCGCAGAGCAAATTGAAGATATAATTAGAGGACTCAACTCTGCCACTTCACCTGCTGATCCATGCCCCTCTCACTGGATCAAGTCAGCCTGCTCTGAATTAAGTTCTCATATCTCAAGAATCGTGTACCCCTCCTTCACTAAAGGTCTGGTTCCATCACCACTGAAAACCACCACCATCAGACCCTCCTAAAGAATCCTAAGTTAGACCCTCAGGATCAAACTCCTATCGTCCCATATCTAGCCTTCCCTTCTTGGCTAAGATATTGGAGAAGATAGTCCAACAGCAGATCCAAGACCATATTGATTCCTACGCACCATTGGATAAGCAACAGCAGGGTATCCTTTATCAACATGGTGTTGAAACCTTGCTTACCTCACTTATTGACAACCTGGTTAAGGGCATGAATAAAAAACAAGGCTTCATTTTGATCTTCCTGGATATTGCATCAGCCTTCGACACAGTCTGTCACAGCCTCCTGCTTGAACAACTTTAGCTAAAGGGCATTAAGAACTTAGCACTAGAGTGGTGTCGCTTGTATCTAACGGACCGTCAAGAACTAGTTTGCTTAGGTACTCAAACATCATCTAAGTACCAACAAACCCAAGGTGTACCGCAGGGCTCTTCCTTATCTGCCTTGTTCTTCAATTTATATATCCAACCAATTTGCACGATCATCCAATTCTTTGGCATACTCTACCACATCTATGCTGATGATGTTCTGCTCTACTCCCCATTCTCTACAAACAACCCTAACTACACTAAAATCACTGACTGCTTTAATACCGTCTCTGACTGGTTAGGTTCTCACAACCTGAAAGTGAACTGTAAAAAGACTGACGTTTTATTCATCTCAAAGGATCCATCCTTCATACCACCAGCTACCCTACAGGTTAAGGATGCTGAACTGAAAACTAAACATGAGGTTCGATATCTAGGCATCACTGGACCAGCATCTGAATATGGAAATGCATATAAACAATATCACCAAGGCTGTTTATCTCAAAATACGTTCCCTCCGTCAGCTATGACCCTTATTTGAATCCGCTGAAATTCCGTACTGTTTTCCAAGTTCGCATTATTCCTCATTTTGACTACTCTTAACATCATTCTACATGGCCTACCTGTCTATACATCCATTACAAATGGCCATGAATACCGCTGCACGAACCATCTACGGAGTTTCTAGATATGAACATGTGACACCCCTCCTAATGCAGCTACATTGGCTTCCTATAACCAGTCGCCTCAAGTACAACGCCCTCCTTATGTCATTCAAAATCCTTCACCATCTCTCTGCAACCTCCTTAGAAGATCTCCTACATTGGACAGCTGACAGCAGAATCAGGAGGCAAACATGGCAAATACTCTTGGCATTCCCATTCTGGCTAGTAAAAGCTCCCAATTTACCAGGCATAAAGCCTTCACCCTATTTACCCCTCTGCTCTGGAACTCCCTCCCTGCTCCAATCCATCTTATCACTGACCTGTCCAGCTTTTGAAAGGCAATAAAGACACATCTATTCCAGCTATACATTGACCACGCCTCCTTACCATTGCCCGATCCCATGATCCTCCTTTTCAATTGTATATAGTTTACTCTTATGACCACCTTCCTATGGAAGACTACTGTTGTATTGTTCTAATTGTTAATCTCTGTTACTTGTTCAATGTAAACCTGTTCTATGTATTGAGTTGTTATGATGTAAACCATGCTGATTTAAAATAGCATGGTAAATAAAACCAAATAAAGAAAATAAGTAAATAAATCTTGTTTGATATCTTTGGCTAGACTTTGCAAAGCTTGAATATGAGACTGAATGGAAGTAGCATGGTCAGTTAAATTAAAGCAACACATGCCTTCAAAATATGCACATCCATAATTGTGTTTCAAAAGTAAATAATCTATTGCGACTCGATTTTGCAAGACTGCCTTCCTAGCGCTTAAATCAATAAATAACTCTTGTAAAGCAACTGAAGTTTGATTAAGACTTTTTACCATGGTGTACGAGTGTTATATAAGGCTGAACCAGGCACTTCCACTAGGGAAACAGTTGCACTGGTATATTCTGCTTTAGAAAATAAAGTAACTTTTGAATCACAATCTGCGGTTATCATAGAAGTTATTGTTCTTCTATTTCTAATTTTAATTTTAGGAGAGGGTGGCATAATAAATCTTAATTGACTAAGAGTACACGGCCCCCCTGTGAGGTTACCTGGAATATATGTATAAGTGGTATTACCACAAGAAAATAACCATCCTATTGGCAGTTTTACATTTCTACTATAACTAGCTTGTAATATTGTATTATTGCAGCTCATAGTGTTAGTTACATTTCTACATTTTCTAGTTGTATTACATAAAAGTATTTTATAAATGTCATTAGCAGTTCCCTTTTGTACTAGTTGCTGGCATTTCGATATTTCATCAGGATTGCATGTCAAGTTATAACACACATCGCCTTGGGCGATATTATGGGTGATTATTTTAGTCATATTATCCCAAAGACTGAAAGTAGTGGGACAATCTCTGCAATATTCATATAACATGAGGTGTGCTCTTACATCTCCTTCATTTGCCAGATTGTTATTTTGTGTAGCTTTAAAATAGTACAACAAAACTGGAGCTGGTGTGGGTATTGCAATTAAACATGTAGTTAACAGATCCACTGGATTATGCTTGTCCGAAAGGCAAAAGTTAGAAACATTTAACACATTCCGGGCTAAATAAGTTCAGATATTCTGAGGTTGTTCTATTGCATTCATTAAACACTTGAGCAAATGCAACTCGGGTTAGGTTATCACATGCACTCTCCAGTAACAGACTCTCCATGTATCACAGACCAGGCTGGTAATGAGTGCCCATGCCACTACATGGCGTACAAAAGCTTGCTGGAGCCGATCCCGGTCCTTGATTGAAGTGTGCTGGTTCGTTGGTTTAGAAGGAGAATCACAGAGTTTAGAAATAACCTATAATGAAAAGACGGCGTTTTATTCTCGCAGGTAACATTTTCTTGCTGGTATATATTCCCATTTTTCTTGTCCAGCTCTCATAATCAGTATTGTGTTATTCCCAGTGGCAATAACATCTGCCTGCTCAGGTGGGTGATCTGGCGATTATACTCAAATCCTTGACACGGTGTTTAAGTTAGTAGACCCGAATCCAGCATCCCCTCTAACTGTTAGAGCGGTGGGGGCACTCCCCTTCTTTACTACTCCTCCATAAGTGGGGATGAGAAGTAATTGGGCTACTCTGTCTCCAGTCTGAATCATTAAATTGGATTTACCACTGTTCATCAGAATAATTTTTATTTCTTCTTGATAATCTGCATCAATCACTCCTCCAAGTATTTATATTCCTTTAAGGGCTAATCCAGAGCGAGGGGCAATTAACCCAAAATGCTCAGGTGGTAATTGGACTCCTATTCCTGTTTCTATCAATTGCAAATCATAGACCTTTATTCTATATTCTTGCAAAGCATGTAAATCTAGTCCAGCTGCCTCTGGTGTTGCCCGATATGGGGCTAAGGCACCTTCTTTAATTTCCCAATATAAAATGGTGTTAGTAGCTACATAAGATTGGATTTGTAATGTGGGAGTCAATATCCTCTTTAGAGGAGTTTCAGCTTTTGCAACTGCTCTATTGTTAAGAATCTGTAGTGCTTCCCCTAAATTCTTAAGCTGTTTGAGCAATCCATTCATTCTTTCTATGAGTCCTACAGCTTGAGGGTAATAGGATATATGAAACACCCATTCAATGTTATGCTGTCTACTGTAGTCCTGTACAAGTTTTCCTTTGAAACGAGACCCATTATCACTTTGAATCTGTAGAGGGGGATTCCATAATATAAAGTGATGAGATCTAAAGTTTTAATGGTGTTAGTCTGAGTAGTTCTCCTACATGGATATGCTACTAAATACCAGGAATATTCATCCACAGCCGCGCATACTTACTGACTTCCCCTACTGGTGGGTAGAGGTCCTATGTAATCTATTTGCCATGTCTGGCCTGGTAGTTTTCCTCGCCCTAAATGGCCATACACTATGTGTGGGACAGACCTGTGCTGTATATGCTGACAAACTGGATTTTGCAAGATAATTGTTCTAATGGCATCTAAGGGGATAGGAATTCCCTGTGTTTGTGCCCAGCGTAAAGTAGCTTTTTCACCTAAATGCCCACATTTCTGGTGAGCCCCTTTTGCCATGCCCAGCAAGTCAGATTCTTTGGTGTCTGTTTGTGCTTCTGCAATTTTAGCTTGTTCATCAGTAATAGAATTAAACCATCTGTCTAACGAATCAGTAGCACAGTGAGCGTCCACATGATACACAGTTACTGTACTTAAAGGCAACATTTCCCAAATTTGCTGACACAATTCCTTTCCCCCAATTGTTTTGCTGCCAGGTAGGTAGCCATGTGGCTAAGCCATTGGCTACTGACCAGGAATCAGTGTAAATATGACAAGTTCCTGGAGTCTCTTGCTTTAAAGCCTGAAATACTGCGTAAAGTTGGGCATACTGGCTACTTTTCCCTTCACCTGTAGTTGTCAACAATTTTTTTAGTAGTGGGATTGTAAGACACAGCCTTCCAACACATTTTATTTCCCACATATTTAGCAGATCCATCAGTAAACCAAACATGCTTTCTCTGTTCTAATGTCAACTGTACAAATGGTTGTCCCCACTTCACTGGAGACTCTGTTGCTGTTAATTCATGATTTGGCAATTGCGAGATCTCAGTATTCTTAAGAGGGGCTTGAGCTACCCTTTCATGTAAGCTGGCAGTTCCCCCATACCAATTTTAGCCCTATCCTGAATGTACCATTTCCATTTGATTATGCTTGCTTCTTGTGCATGTCCTATTCTGTGTGTCTTGGGGGAGCTCATTACCCACTGCATAATAGGAATTTCTGGTCTTAACATCACAGTGTGTCCTATGGTCACCTGTTCTGTATCCACCAAAGCCCAACAACATGCTAACAACTGTTTTTCAAAAGGGGTATATCTAGTCCCTGCTTCGGGGAGCTTCCTCGTCCAGAATCCTAGAGGTACTTTTTTCTTTCCCTGTTTCTGCCACAAACTCCAATTAGCATATTGCTCTTGTACTGACACATTGAGCTCAAGTTCCCCAGGTTGAACAGGCCATAAATCTAAGGCTTGTTGTGTAGCTTGTTTAGCCAGTTCAAAAGCCTGCTGCTGCGCATCTCCCCATTCAAACTCATATCTCTTCCTAGTTACCTGTGGGGGAGCCTGAGCTCAAAACCCTAAAAATGACAAACCAGTGACCACAAAAAAGGGAAGGCTAGTGGTGGTTGGTAACATCCTTCTGAGGGGTACAGAGGCATCCATCTACCCAGCAAACATGATGTTCCAGGAGGTGTTCTGTCTGCCAGGTGCCAAAATCCTAAATGTTAGAAGAGTTTGCTGAAACCCATCATGTCTACTGACTATTATCTGATGCTGCTTGTCCCTGTTGGCACAGATGAAACTGCCAAGCATCCCATTGAGACTTCATAGCTATTTTTTCTAATTTAGTCTTAAGTGGGCACATTGTAACTTCATTGTGCGTCCCCTAATCTTTCTACTTTTTGAGGCATAAACAACTGATCTACGTTTACCTATTCCACTCTATTCATTAATTTATACACCTCTCCCCTCAGCTGACACTTTTCCAAGAGCCCTAACCTTTTAAGCCGCTCCTCAAAGTAGTATCTGTCCGTCCCCTTTGCCATTTTGGTGGCTCTTCTCTGTACCTTTTCCAATTCTGCAATATCCTTTTCATGATTTGGTGACCAGAACTGCAGACAAGGTGCATTACAGAGAAATGAAAACATCAATGGTTTTGCTCTCCATTCTTTTCCTTATGATTCCTCGCCCTCTATTTGCCTTCTTGGCCGCCGCTGCACACTGGGTCGAGGCTTTCAAAGTGTTATTCACGTTGATGCCGAAATTCTGACAATATTGGCCAAAGACCATCTGATTTCTTGGGAATGAGGAAGTATCTTGCATAAAAGCCTTGGCCTCCTAATGAGTGACTTATTACATTTGATTGTAGAAGGATGTGAATTTACATGAGTTGTGGGTATGGAAGGTTCAAGAAATGAGGACGATTGCTTGCAGGGGCATTTGTATAAATCAAATGAAATTCCTTAGGTAAGTAAAACATATAGAAAGCAGTGTGTATTCATGCCCATAATATGGGAAATAAAATTCTAAATCTATAGGCTATAATTGAAGAAGCTGACTTGGATTTAGTGGCGGTCACAGAGACATGGTTCGCAGAAAACCATGACTGGAATATAATTATATAATCTATTTAGGAAGGACGGTAGGAAGAAAAGGAGGAGTGGCACTATACAGTATATCTAAACTAATATTAAAGTAACAGAATTGCAGAGCTTATGAGGTCAGGAGGAGGCGCTGTGAGTTAATCTGGAAAGACAGAATGGAACATTCATTGACCATGGTGTGATATAGTCTTTGATGGCATAAAATTTGTCTAAGGAGCTCCCACATTGCAGGAGGGCCTGGGCAGGAAGGGGGTCCACACAGCGAGTTAGCACTTACTTTAGCTTGTTTGCCACGCTGCCTCTGCTCCAAGTCCGGCAGCTGTCTCCTTCTGGGCCGAGGTTGTGCCGTGTGTCTGTTATCAAATGACTACGGCCCGGGAGATGACAGCTGCCAGACCTGAAGCAGAGGAAGCGCGGCAAACAAGTTAAAATAAGTTTCTCACGTGGTGGTGGGGAGGCACCGCTACCGCCACGACAATGGTGTTCCCTCATCAGATCTTACGCCACTGACTGACTTCCTTGACAGGCAGAAGACGTGAACAGATTTAATTGAAGACATTCACCACATTGCTATGAAGGGAGAAGTGTTATTGACAGGTAATTTCGATATTCCAGATATTGACTGGGACGTCCCAACTGTGGTGTTGTCTAGAAGTACAAAGATCCTGTAGATCAGGCGCCTTCTCTGACTCTTTTCAAATCTGGGCTGAAAACTCACCTTTTCACTGCTGCTTTTGGATTTTGACTCACCTGATCTCCTTTGTGTTTCCTTACCGTTCCCCCTAGATGTATCGCATGTCTACAGCTACTGCGTTGTCTGTCTTGACTAGATTGTAAGCTCTGATGAGCAGGAACTGGTAATGGGATATTTGAAGAGCAGCAATACTATTTGTTAGGAAAGTAAATAAATATAAAAGGAAAGGGAGGCCAGTATGGCTCTCAAAAGAAGTAGCTGAAAAGGTGAGAAAAAAGAGGTTAGTCTTCATAAAATACAAGAGATCACAAAGAGGAAGATGAACAACAGTATTTGGGAAAGTAGTCAGGAGAGCAAAAATGCAAATGGAAGAAAAAATAGCCAATGCAGTAAAATAGGGGAACAAGACATTTTGTAGATTTGTTAATGATAGGAGGACTGAGTGGCAGGTGACAAAGGGTAGTGATAAATGAAGTTCACTTTGAGGAGAAGGATGTTACTAGTCTTGTGCTGCAGGGATCAGTCCTTGGTCTGATTCTTTTTAGCATTTTGTAAATGATATTGCAGAAGATCTGTCGGGTAAGGTTTGCTTTGTTAGGGATGATACCAAAATCTGCAATAGGATAGTGTCACCACCCTGCTTCCCCCTCTAGGGTAGTATAGGCAGTTGCCTAGAAGGGTTGGCTGAGGGGACCACAGTATTTTTATATGGACCTTGAGATGCTGTAACCTGGTATCCGTGTAGTTGTGAGGCCAAGTGAATCACAGCCAAGGTTAAAGGGGTTAACAATAAATTTATTGTCGCACAGGAATTTTCATACACCTACTTCCCCAAACACAGAAATCAGATGTTGGTGCTTGTTGTGCCAAATAAAGAAAGATCAATAACAGAGTCCTCCTGGTGCTTCTCAGGCAATTACTTCCAAAAACATATCTTTTCAAACTTCTTCCCAGGTTTTAAATACAAGTGCTTTTCCTCAGGCTAAGCACTGCTTCTGGAACTAGGTCCAAACCTAAACAACTTCACAGCATTGCGTTGAGTTTCACAGCTACTTATTACTGGAACTACTTTTACAGCTTTCACTCTTTCTGGCAAAAACCACAGTCCATATCAGAATAACTATCCTCTGATAAAGGTGCTTCAGTTTGCATCGGCTCCACTTCAGCATCTGATATGTCCTTATATTTAGGTAAGTCCACAGACTTCCACTGCTCTATAAGTGCATTAAGCTGCTTCCACTTAGTTTCATTCAGTCTTCTAGGTACATGCAAGGATTTGACATTACCAGCACTCTCAAACACTGTATTAAAAGGGCTCACCTTTCTCCTGGCATGACTAGGATTCTTTCTTTGGTTAGGAGGTGAATATTTGTCTTGGTACTGCCTCCCTGGCTCCTGTGTAGCAAGTTGCTCCGTAAGGTCTGTCCCCCACGTTCTGCTCTGTAGCCTGCAATTAGCTGTTTGCTTAGAATCAGCTGGGCTGTAGTCAGAACTAGAGCTTCTGACACACTGTCTGCCTTGGGAATATCTGTGCAGTTTAACAAGTGGCAATTTCCTTCTGCCCCACCTCCCACGTGTGACTGTAGCTTCCAAGGAAGATTCTAGAGAGGTACTTCTATCCCTTCTGGGCAAGGTTTTAAAACTCTTTCCCCCAGGTTTAAAGTGACCTCCAATCTGTTTCTCCTCTTTGCTTGACTTGGGGCAGTTCCTACCTGGAAGCTTTTCCAGACGCCTCTCCAGAGTTCTCTCTGACTCTCTGCAATCCGGCTGGCACCTCTCCAAGCCCCTTAGGCTATCCTGGTCATGGCTGCCTTTCTTCCTGCTTCCTCCGGTCCTCAGCTCTCTGGCTTGCTCCCACTCAATATCTGAGTCTCCTCCAGAAGCTGAACCTTGAACTCCCTTCGTCCATTCAGTCTCACTTTCAGTTTCCTTCTCAGCAGCTGCTCCCCTACCAACTGCTCCTTCCTGATTAAGAGGACGGGGCTGCCCTATCAGCTTTGACTCCGCCCCTCTCTCTCCCACGTCAGTTCCCTGGGTTAAGCTGGAGCTGGGGCGTGGCTCTCCTTGTGTTCTCTTGTGCAGAGAATCTTTCTTGGCTACAACTTTAACCCTTTCTTGACCTGCTTTACTGACAGCTTCTACTGAAAAGAACTGCTTTAAAGCCTTATTTCTAGGTTTTAAACCTTCTGCCTTGTCACAATAGACAGCCAGGAAAGAATAGATAATGAGTAGGGACTGAGCAAAGAAGAATGGTTGATAGTTTGGCAGCTGAGATTTAATGCTAAAAAATGCAGGGTTATGCATTTGGTCTGAAAAAATCCAAGGGAGCGGTACAGTATAAGGGGAGAAGAACATATGTCCATGAAAGAAGCGTGGGCCCTGAGAGAGAGGAACGGAGTGTAGAATTTATTAATTCTCATAGACGGGAGACTGGCTAGGCCACATGGTCTGTACCTGCTGTCATTTTCCTATGTTTCTATTATTGCTTGGGGGTGGGGGGAAGGGGGATAGAAGAGGGGAAGATGTTCAAAATGGTTCAGCGGGTTAGTATTTCGTGCTGCTGAACATCCTTTCCTGCCTTGTTTGACTGCGTCGGTGCAGGGCAGAGGGAGAGCGGCAACCACAGTTAACCACGTAGCAGCCATATTCAGCCGCTGGTCTGTTAACTTTAACCAGCTAGAGTAAGGCCAAAAAAAGCTGGTGTAACTCTCGCCAGTTTAGCTATCTGGCCTTCGGCTGACTATTGCTATTTGGGCATACTGGATATTGAATGCTGATGGCTGGCTATGGCCCCTGCATTGAATATCCAGGTTTAAATTAAAGCACAATGGTCAGCTGCTTTAGGTGCTGGACACCGCCACTGAACTGACCCTTCCTGGACGTATGGCACTTACATATGTGGGTACCGAGGCTTATCTGCGCAGGGAGGCTGTAAATATATCACCAGTATGTATATGTGCTGGTGTAGCAGCAGAGTGCAGACAAACCAATGATACCAGGAGTCTGTTCAGAAGGTCCAAATCATTTATTCCTGAGCGGGTGTCCAGTTTAGTCCTCCACATCCGGGTAGTGCACCTCCTCCTGTAGCAAGGAGACTGGACCAATCAACTCTTTAGTACTGTAGCCTGCTTACTGCTGGAACTCCCATCAGCCCTCCAGTGTGTCCAGTCTCCTTGCAGCAGGAGGTGGGGTGAGCCTGGAGCTAGGCTCACTTCTAGTTTTTTTCCTAGTTGTTTTTTCTCTCCAGTTTTGTTTAGTTTCTTTTTCCTGACTACTGTCTCTTTAATTGATTTGGGCTTTAAAAAAAAAAAATTTTAAAGGAAGTGTCAGTGACACACGGGGAATCCCGCGGTGGAGAGGCTGAACGGTACTGCTCTTCTCCCCCGGTTCCCTGCCTGCGGTCTCTACCGGCTGCTTTGATCGCTCCCCCAGGACTATTTGGGGGCAGGATCTGTATACTCGCGGCTCTCCTTACTGCATATTGCCCTGAGCACGCTGCCAAGCACACCGGCTGCGGTCCGGCGCTTGCCTGCCCTTCAGCACACCGGCTCTCTGCTCTGCTCCGGTACTGCTGAGCGGCTGTACGAACGGTTTGCTTTTGCCGTTTTTTTTCAGGGTAAGTGTTTCTTTCAGGGGGGCTTTCGTCTCGTCGGTGCTTTTCTTTCTTTGCCTTTCATTTTTTCTTTTGTTTTGGTGCTCTTTTTTCTTCGGCGCGCTTCGATCGTGGCGGCCATTTTGAATTTTCTTTTTTGGCGGTAATTGCCTTTGCTGGCTCTCCATTCTTTTAATTTCGTAGCGTTTTGATTTCCCTTCCATTTTGGACACTTGCTGAGTGTTTCTTCTTTTGTTATCAGTTTAAAAAAAAACAAAAAAAAAACAGAAAACAAAGGACGTTTAAGCCCGCTGGTTCAGTGTGGAGCTGGGCAGTGTAGTGCTCCCTGACTTGATCCTCGGCTGTCTCAGGGTACGCTGTTTCTTTTCTGTACTTTCTTTTCCTCAGCTGCGACCCTGATTGACTGTACTTCATGTCCTCCAAGCCGCAATGTCTGGTCTGCGGTTCGCGTAGGCGGTCCGTCTCTGCCGCTGGTTTCTGCTCCAGCTGTGCTGCAGTCTCCACTGGCATGGAACATCAGGGGGACTCCGCTTCTCCAGCAGAGCACTTGGTGTCTGCGCTGTCTGCTGAGGGTGATCTTTCTCCGGGGCCTCTGTTGCCGCCTGTGGCTACTGGCTCTCATGGTCCGGAGTCTCTGTAGAGCAAGGTGACGCTTCTTCTGCTCTGACGCATTTTTCTCCGGATTTCGTGCTGATTATGCATCAAGCGTTCAAGTTGGGGCAGTTGGGCAAATGGCCTGAGTCCTCCCCCTCAGCTCTCGTCCCTCTGCCGCCTGTCTCGGTCCAGCCGGAACCGCCCTCCAAGGCGGCTAAGAAGTCGCGCTCTGGTGACTTGGTGCAAGAAGATTTCGAGGTGCACGACCTAGAGCTGGATGCTGACCTTGAGGGCAGTGTCGATGACCTTGAGGAGGGTGAAATTCCAGACCCTGAAGATCAGGCTAGGATTGTTCGGGTGTTTCGTAGGGAGGAGTTGGTTCCTCTTATCACGGAAGCACTCCAGACACTCAATCTCTCGGCGCTGGCTCCAGGGGAGGCCGATGTGTTGGAGGATCCCCTTATTCAGGCGGTTCGAGACTCTCAGGTGGTCTTCCCTGTACACCCGGTGGTAGCTCAGATGATACAGGCCGAGTGGGACCATCCGGACGTTGGCTTGAAGGGCATCCGGACGATGCATCGTCTCTACCCGTTGAAGGACGTGGATAAAGAGAAATTCAAGTCCCCTCGAGTTGACGCAGCAGTATCTGCGGTGACAAAAAAGACCACTATTCCGGTGGAAGGCAGTGCTGCCTTGAAGGACATTCAGGACAAGAAAGTGGATGGTTTATTGAAGCAAGCATTCGAGACCAATGCCTTATTGCTACAGGCTTCGATTTGTGCGGCCTGGATAGCTAGAGCCTCTTTGCGATGGGCTCAGCGCTTGCGGCAGAGTTCTTCCTTAGACCAGCAAGCATTGCTCGAGGTTACTCGCCTGGAGTCAGGTTCCGCTTATCTGGCGGATGTCCATTATGATTTGATCCGTACCATGGCAAATAGTATGGCTTCGTTGGTGGTTGCGCGCAGATCCCTTTGGTTGCGTAACTGGGCCGCCGATCCTTCCTCCAAGTCTCGTCTTAGCAGGCTTCCCTTTAAGGGTAAGTTGCTATTCGGAGAGGACTTGGATAAGTTGGTGAAAGACTTAGGTGAGTCCAAAGGTGGAAGGCTTCCGGAGGACAAGCCCAAGTCGGTTAGAGGTTTTCCATCGCTTCGGGGTTCGTTTCGGGATTTTCGGAGATTTCGGTCGACCCGCCTTTGGAATTCCCAGAGAGGCAGGTTTGCGTCTCGGTCTCAGTCCTTTCGTGGTTTCCGGGGTGCTGGCAGGGGATTCTCCATCGCTTCCTCAGGTGCGTCCTCCTCCTTTAGTCGCAAACCGCAATGAAATGAGGCGGGCTCCGGAGGGGGTTCAGGTTATCGGCGGACGTCTTCGGAACTTTCTCCCCTCTTGGGCCCACATTACTTCGGACCGTTGGGTCCTCGAGATAGTCAGAGACGGTTATGCGTTGGACTTTGCCATCCCTCCAAGAGATTCCTTTGTCCTGTCTCCCTGCAGAGGGCCGCAAAAGGAACTAGACATTCGGGTAACCTTGGAACGCCTGTTGGCGCTGGGTGCCGTCGTCCCTGTTCCGGCGAACGAGTGCGGACTCGGTCGTTACTCCATTTATTTCGTGGTGCCAAAGAAGGACGGCTCCGTACGTCCTATTCTCGATCTCAAGGGCGTGAACCGCTGTCTACGAGTGCCTCATTTCAGGATGGAGACTCTCCGTTCCGTCATCGTCGCCGTGCGGCAGGGGGAGTATTTGACTTCTCTAGATCTCACCGAGGCTTATCTGCATATTCCCATCTGGCCTGCACATCAGAAATTCTCCGATTCGCGTTTCCCTGGGGTCACTTCCAGTTCCAAGCACTACCTTTCGGCCTGGCCACCGCGCCTCGCATTTTCACCAAGGTGATGGTTGTAGTCACGGCGGCCTTGCGCAAGGAGGGAGTTCTGGTGCACCCCTACTTTGACGATTGGCTGATAAGAGCAAAGTCCGCAGAGGAGAGCTTGCAGGCCACAGACAAAGTCGTTCGTCTGCAGAGTCTCGGCTGGGTGATCAATGTGCCCAAGAGTCAGCTGGTGCCGACTCAACATCTCGAATATCTGGGTGTTTGTTTCGATACTTCCACGGGGATAGTATCTCTCCCGGATCGCCGTGCACAGAGTTTGCGTCAGCTTCTGCGTGTGTTCCTAGCGGACCCCGCTCCGTCGGCCTGGTGGTATCTCCGATTATTGGGAACAATGGCGTCGACTCTGGAAGTGGTTCCGGGGGCCCGATTTCATATGTGGCCTCTCTAGCGTGCTCTGTTGCGACGTTGGTCCCATCAGTCGGATTCTCTCAATCGCCGGTTGTTGTGTCCCCGCCGGGTTCGCCTGGCGTTACAATGGTGGCTGTCCCCGCTGTCGCTTCGGGCGGGAGCTCCCTTGGAACAGCCCATCTGGTTGCCGGTCATCACGGACGCGAGTCTCTCCGGCTGGGGAGCCCACTGTCAGGGACGTTATGCACAGGGGACGTGGTCTCAGCAGGAGGCTCTGTGGTCGATCAACCGGCTCGAGCTCCGAGCAATACGGTTGGTGCTACGAGCTTTCGAGGAGTCAGTACGGAGTCGCGCGGTTCGTGTTCTGTCGGACAACGCGACTGCGGTGGCATACGTCAACCGGAAGGGCCGCACAGGAAGCGTGGCCCTGGAAGTCGAGGCGGATGCGCTGTTCGTTTGGGTGGAAAAGCGTCTCCTGGCCATTTCAGCAGCACATATCGCTGGAAAGGACAATGTCATGGCGGATTTTCTGAGTCGTGTGCGCATAGACGCCGGAGAGTGGGAGTTGCACCCACAGATTTTTGCTCAAATAGTTCGCCGGTGGGGACCGCCCATCATGGATCTCATGGCGACTTTCGAATCGGCCAAGACGAGTCGTTTCTTCAGCAGGCGAAGGGAACGCATGTCCGAGGGCATCGACGCGCTTCTACAACCGTGGCCCGAGTTCGACCTTCTGTATGTCTTCCCGCCGTGAGCTCTGATCGGCAAAGTAGTTCAACGCATCGAAGCCCACCGCGGAAAGGTCTTGTTGGTGGCGCCGGATTGGTCCCGTCGCCCTTGGTACGCGGATCTGGTGCGGTTGCTCGACGGCGTGCCTTGGTGGCTTCCTCCCCTAGTGGATCTCCTGGTGCAGGGGCCTCTGCACATGCCTCAGATGGATCGGGTCTCGCTTACGGTATGGCCATTGAAAGGGCTCGGTTGAAGAGGAAAGGGTACTCCCCAGCGGTTATTTCCACCCTGCTGTGGGTGCGGAAGCCTTCTACATCCCTTACTTATGTTCGGATTTGGCAAATCTTTGAGGATTGGTGTTCCCGGCATGCCGTCCGGGCCGCAACTTCTTCAGTTGCGGTCATTCTTAGTTTTTTACAGGACGGGTTTGACAAGGGTCTGGCCGCAAGCTCTTTGAAGGTTCAGATTGCCGCTCTGGCATGCTATCGCGGCAAGATTCACGACGTTCCTCTTACTTCGCATGTGGACATTCGGCGGTTTCTCAAGGCTGTGTTTCAGTTACGTCCTTCTCGCAGGGTTGCCCTTCCGCCCTGGGATTTGAACCTGGTGCTGCAGGCTTTGTCTCGGGAGCCCTTTGAGCCTCTCCGCCGTGCCTCCGTCAAGGATTTGACGTTGAAGGCGGTCTTTCTCGTTGCCATCTGCTCGGCGCATCGTATCTCCGAACTTCAGGCGCTTTCTTGTAGAGCTCCCTTTTTATCCTTTCTTAGCGATAGGGTAATTTTGCGGACGGCTCCTTCCTTCTTGCCTAAAGTGGTGTCTCCTTTTCACGTGAATCAGCCAGTGGTTTTGCCGGTTTTGTCTCCAGGGTCGTCTACGGAGTCCGGCTCCGTCCTTCATAAGCTTGATGTGCGACGAACCCTCCGTCAGTATCTCAAGGTGTCCGCGTCTTTTCGGAAGTCGGATCGTTTGTTCGTGCTGTTTGGGGGGCCGCGGAAAGGGGAAGCGGCGGCTAAGGCCTCCATTTCTCGGTGGATTAAAGAGGCAATCGCGTCGGCTTATCTTCTGCAGGGGAAGGCTGTTCCCTTGGGGTTGCGAGCTCATTCCACTAGAGCGCAAGCCACGTCTTGGGCGGAGCATGGTCTCGTTCCGCCGCTGGAAATTTGCAGGGCGGCGACGTGGTCATCTCTCCATGCCTTTAGTAAACATTACCGTTTGGATGTGGCGGTGGCTCGGGATACAAGTTTTGGGTCGGCGGTCTTGCGCGCCGCGTGCCAAGATCCCCCCCGTTCTTAACTGCTCTGGTACATCCCGGATGTGGAGGACTAAACTGGACACCCGCTCAGGAAATGGAAATTACACTTACCTGGTAATTGAAGTTCCTGGAGGGTCCAGTTTAGTCCTCCTTCCCACCCGGAGTTGCTATTTTACTGGTTCTGGGCGGAGCGCTTTGCCCGTTCTACTCTGCTGTCGGTTACCTTGAAGAGTCCTACACACAAAAAAAAAAAAAAAAAAAGGAGGGGACCATCCCCCTTGGGATAGCGTCCCATGGATTTTCGTTCCTTCCAGTTTGTTCTCGGTCTTTTCTTTATGTTTCCTCAGCTTCCTGTGCTGACGGGCGGTGTTCGGAACCGGGAACTGAAGCAAGGTGCAGAGTTTCAGCCCTCTCGTTTGGGGAGGGGGTTCTGCAACTCCTTTATGGGTACTTTTATGGTTCTCTATCCTTTCTTTAATCTGTTCTTTCTTCAGTCTGCTTTGTTACCAGTTCACTGGAGGGCTGATGGGAGTTCCAGCAGTAAGCAGGCTACAGTACTAAAGAGTTGATTGGTCCAGTCTCCTTGCTGCAGGAGGAGGTGCACTACCCAGATGTGGAGGACTAAACTGGACCCTCCAGGAACTTCAATTACCAGGTAAGTGTAATTTCCATTTTGTGCACAAGTCTCAAGCAGAATCAAATTCACAATGGCTGAGCAATGGCTGTTAGTAAAACAACAACTTTTATAGCTTTCTTTCCCATTCTAGACATAGGCAAACATTTCATTGGTCCCGGTAACCCCTCGTACCCCTTCAATTGGTCCCGGTACTGATATGGCTATCCAATTAGGACTCTGGTCTGGGCTCAACAGCTGCTTACCCCCTTTTCAGTCCCAATTACAATGGTCAGTTCACCAACTTAGATACTTTTCTCCTCCAAGGTCATTTAGCTAGTTAGAACATGTGGGAAAGCAGGGCACTGTAACTTTTCTTTCAGCAGAGTTAATTAATTTCACAGAAGCTTCACTCTCTTATCAATACCAATTAAACCTTATTTTTCTATATTTTCTAAGTTTTGATTCTGCCTAGCTAAGCTTAATTGTGCTCAGTTAGGTTTCAATTCTCTAGTAGCAGCACAGTGGGGATGTGCAATTCCTTTGGGCCTCTCCACAGGCTTCATTTACAGGTCAAGCTGTTTAGGCCTGTCTGCTTATTTCAGACACCATGGATCATAGGCCTTCGCCTACCACATTCCCCCCTTTGATTAATCTCACCCTATTACTAATAAGGTGTGAGAGTTAAATCACTTAATACATTTATACTGGGGTCGGGTTTCGACCATAGATAGTGGGGCTAGGATGCCACATAGCCAAAATCTTAGTTGCGGTTTTCCGCTCTACTGTGTTTTCAATAACACTGTTAATAGAACGCATACAACATGGGATTATACATGGTAATAGTAAAAACACAGTGATGATTATCAATACTAGCATAAGGAAAGTAGTAAGTCCTCCTAAACCTGAGTAAATAGATGCGAACTAGTTAGGAATCTTAAGACCATGGCAAGTCTGCACTGGCACGTAAGCTTGTTTTCGCATATTTTCAACAATTTCTTCAACTACTTGACCTTTGTCATCTATTTTCAAACAGCAATTGGTTAAATTCAGTTTACCACATACACCTCCTTCAGCTGCCAATAAGTAGTCTAATGCTAAGCGATTCTGATATATGGCAGTACGCATTTGTGTGCTTTGTCTAGCTAAGAGTGTGAGTGCTTGGCTAGTTTCATTGGTTATTAATTCTACTACTGCTTGTAAGCGGATAATACGATTAATCATATACACAGGGGTCCGATAGCCCCACATGCCATCTTCGTTCCAAGTGGCAGGTCCATAATAAGCAATTATTCTCTCAGGTGGCCAATCATCGCCATCCCATTTCTGCCACTTGCCTATCTGTAGGGGTGCTCTCTTCTGTCTCTTAGTGTATACTGGGTATCCTAATTGTTCTCCGTGTTCTGTGGGCAATAGAAAGAAAGAAGGTCTAATGGTTCCTAAGACACACGCCCCTCCCCAGTGTATAGGGAGTCGGGCATATGCTCGAGTTCCACAGATCCAGTACAAGCCAGGTGGGGCTTGCCAGGCATGGGGCTGGGCAAAATTAGTCCATAAGTCGGCAAGCTCAGGAAATTTCGCTAATGGGTTAGGGGGTTCAGATGCATTTAACCCCTGACCACCAGGACGTCTGTTTGGTGGTGTCATTATAGAACTTTTGTTGAGACAGACCAGCTGTCCCACCTGCAAATTGAACTGAGGTCCAGTTCTGGCGTAGCAGAGACGTCCAACTATTGGGTGTGCCAATACCCATTCACTTGTAGTCTTATGTAAATCAGTATGATTGTAAGTCATGGAATAATTCAATTCTTGGGCTTCCCATGGCCACTGGTCACCCATTCGTGTCCCACCACAAAAGTAACAATCTGAAATATGGAGACTAGATACTACTGCTCCAGCTAATTCCAGGAACAAGTTCTGAGAAGGATGGGGGATGTCAAACTTATTTACATGCATGGTTTCATAAAAAGTATTATGGATATGGTACCTGGATGATCGATGGGCTTGGGTATTTAATCTTATATATACAATAGTTCCTGGATCTGATCCTGATCCTGCAATTCGTAGGCCAAATTTATACCCTTGTTTCCATGCACTGGGATTCATTATGACGAGTTCTAACGGATTACAGGCACCTTTCTTACATTTTGCTATATCCTTGTTGTATGGCTTAGTTAAGGCAGCCATTCGATTGTCTCTGGTATTTTCTATCATACCTGTCTTCCAGGTGGCATAGAAAACACATTCCCATTTCGGGCAGTAGTAATCTGCAACTGGGGCTGTACTATATTCATTGGCTAAAACTCTTTTACCTGTACACTCTCCCCATCCAGTGGTCCCCTCTGGACACATATATTTGTCATTATGGGAGTAAGTTTTCTCCCAATCGGCACATTTGGAACGACTATCTCTATTTATGGCATCACAAGCATCAAAATACAAAACAGCATACTTTGTGGGATCAGTGAGTGGGGGTGTGGCATTAAGCAAAGTTCCATCTGCATCATTCCATCGTATCTCCAAAGTATAATAGGATGGATTCTGATGCGGGTTAAAGCATACTTTAGTATTACCTTTGGTACAAACATTCAGTTCAGTGGTGTTATAAATACACCGAGTTACTTTACCAGTACAGGTATAGTAAGAATGATAGAGCAAAGTCTGAGTTACTTTCATTCCAGTCCGAGTGGAAGTAATGCAAGCAGTACATGGAGGCAAGGCACAAGTCAGTTCAAGGCCTCCTAGGTAAGCAACCAGGACAAAGTAAAAACAAAGATGCATGTTGATTGGAGTTCTTCTGAATCCTCACTTGGAAATCTTGACCTCGACGTCCTCTTCTTGGCACAACGCCGTCCCGTTTGCTAATGAAGCAATTCAACGGGTGTTGAGTGTTGATTAAAGATCCTCAAAATGTCCGTCGTATGCCAACTTATCAATTACAGTTGGCTCTGCATAAGGTTAGTGTATGGAAAAAACGCACACATGGAGTTGGTAAGAACAAATCTTGCTGTGTTGGAAACAGCAATCCTCTTCGAAAGACTTGGCTACTGCAAGGCACTGTGGTTGTTGAGATGGTCCCAAAAGGGGTCTAGGTCGCTGGTTGCCGTCTCAGGGTGAGTCACAAGGGTACATCAGGATGCTGCACTGCCGTCCACTGCTCGGAATCTGGAACGGCTGCTGGCTTGGCTCTGCTGTGATGGATCCAGGAATTGATTTCTGCTACCTTTACTGCAGTTGGGGTAGACAGGATGACGGTGTATGGTCCCTTCCAATGAGGTTCCAACGGTGTCTTCTTCCAATCTTTGATCCACACCGAGGTACCAGGCTTGTAGGGATGCAGGGGTTCCGTCAAGTTGATAGGCAACTGGTCCTGTATCCACGTATGAAGAGTCTGTAGAACAAAACTAAGAGCTAGAAGTTCTTGTCTGGTTATTTCTGAACCAATCTGTGTTAGACTACCTTTAATTCCCTGCACTATTGGTGGGGGTTTACCATACATAACCTCAAAAGGGGAAAATCCTGTTGATTTCACAGGAGCTGAGCGTATTCTGAGTAAAGCTATTGGGAGCACTTGGGGCCACTTCAGGCGGGTCTCCTGACAAAGCTTGGACATCTGGGCTTTCAAGGTACGATTCATTCGCTCAACTTTCCCTGAACTCTGAGGTCTATATGCAGTGTGTAGCTTCCATTGTATCTGTAGAGCATTTGCTAACTGCTGAGTAATCTGAGACACAAATGAGGGCCCGTTGTCTGACCCTATTACTGCTGGAATTCCAAATCTGGGGATAATCTCTCTCAGCAAAACTTTGGTGACCTCTCGGGCTTTCTCAGTTCTGGTGGGGTAAGCCTCCACCCACCCAGAGAAGGTACAAACTAACACTAACAAGTAGTGGTATCCATTGGCTTTTGGCATTTCAGTAAAGTCAATTTGCAGGTGGTGCATGGGGGTTACACCTCTTGACTGAACTCGGGGTGGTGGCGTAAGTCCCTGTTTGGCATTGTTCTTGGCACAAATGAGACACTGGCGGGCTACTGAAGCTGATAGGGCTCCCAACAGGGCAATACAAAAATGTGGCTTGAGTGCTTTCTCCATAGCACTTTTTCCATAATGTGTGGCTTGATGGAAGGCCTTAACAAAGGCTGGTCCCAACAGTTCAGGGATTACTATTCGTCCTGGGGGTTGACTGCCCTCTGCTGGTGGCAGCTCAATCCACCCATCCTTCAGCACTCCCTCTTCCTTATTACAGTAGTAATCCAATTCTTTGGTGGTATATCGTGGTGTCCATGAATTAAGGGGTACTGGAAACAATGCTGCCTGCATTGGCATGGCTTGTGATGAAATTTGGCCTGTCATGGCTGCTTGTCGCGCTGAGGCATCAGCGAATCTATTTCCTTGGGCAACATCTCCTTTACCGGCTTGGTGTCCTCGGCAGTGCATGACGGCTACATGTGTTGGGGCCCATACTGCATCAAGTAACATCAATATCTCCGGGCCATATTTGATTGATTTTCCTCCTGACGTAATGAGCCCTCGTTCTTTGTAGAGAGCCCCATGTGCATGCAAAGTGGTGAAGGCATATTTTGAGTCGGTGTACACATTCAACAAAAGCTTTGCACCCAATACTAATGCTCGAGTGAGTGCAATCAATTCTGCTTTCTGGGCTGATGTGCCTGATGCCAGGGCTGATGATTCAATGACTTCCTCCCGGGTGACTACTGCATACCCGGCACATCGTCGTCCATTGATGATGAAACTGCTTCCATCCACAAAATAGGTCTGATCAGGATTCTCTAGGGGCACATCTGTCAGATCAGGTCGACTTGAGAATACAGTATCCATGACTTCTATACAGTCATGCTCAGGGGGTTCTTCGCTGACAGGTATCAATGTGGCTGGGTTCAAGGCATGGCTCACTTCCAATTGTATCTGTGGGTTTTCACATAGCATACTCTGATATTTCAACATTCTGGAATTGGTGAGCCAGTGATTCGCCTTCTGTTCCATGAGGGCAAGTACTGCATGTGGCACGGTGACTCGTAGATTCTGTCCTAAAGTGAGTTTGTCTGCTTCACTCACTAACAATGCTGTAGCTGCAACTGCTCTCAAGCATGGTGGCCATCCTTTGGCCACAGTGTCCAATTGTTTCGATAGGTATGCTACAGGTCGCTCCCAATGTCCTAATTTCTGAGTCAACATGCCTCAGCACAAATAGCACAACATGCCTCAGCACCTCATGCACAAATAGATGGAAAGGCTTGTGAACATCGGGTAATCCAAGTGCTGGTGACGACATCAACTCTTCCTTCAAGGCCTTAAAGGCTGCATCCTGCTCAGGTCCCCAGTCTAGTGGCGACTTTTCTTCTCCTTTGGTGGCATCGTATAGTGGTTTGGCAATTTGAGCAAAGTTGGGAATCCAGATTCGACAATATCCTGCTGCTCCTAGAAAAGCTCTGACTTGTTTCCTGGTAGTTGGGGTTGGAATTCTGCACACAGCTTCTTTTCTTTCTCGTCCTAATTGTCGGCTTCCTTTAGTCAGGCAAAAGCCTAAGTATTTCACTTCTTTTTGGCATAGCTATGCTTTTGCTCTAGAAACTTTGTATCCGGCTTCATCCAGTAACTGCAAGAGGTCCTGGGTGGCTTGTATACATTCACTTTCTGATACAGCAGCTATCAGCAGGTCATCCACATATTGGAGAAGTACTCTTTTCCCCGGGGCCACTGGATAGCTTGAAAGATCTTGGTTTAGTGCAGCACTGAAAATGGTAGGTGAATTCTTGAATCCTTGGGATAATCGTGTCCAAGTGAGTTGGCCCCGTCTTCCTGAGACAGGGTCCTGCCATTCAAAGGCAAACAGCAATTGGCTAATTGGGGCTAATCTTATGCAGAAGAACGCATCTTTCAAATCCAGGACAGTAAAATGGGTAGCTTCAGCTGGGATCAGTCCTAAGAGTGTGTAAGGATTTGGCACCACTGGATGTATGGTCTCAACTGCTTCGTTCACTCTCCTTAGATCCTGCACTGGGCGGTAGTCACCTGTCCCAGGCTTCTTTACTGGCAAGAGTGGAGTGTTCCAGGGTGACTGACATACTTTGAGCAGGCCATACTCCAATAGTCTTGACAGGTGGCGATGAATACCTTCAATTGCTGCCCTTGGAAGGGGGTATTGCTTGACATGTACTGGCTCGGCACTAGGCTTGAGATTTACAATTATTGGAGCTATGTGTTTGGCTAGGCCTGGGGGGTTGCCTTCTGCCCATACTCCAGGTGGGGCATCAATGCTTTTCAGAGTTTGTTCAAAATAGGTGTCCTGGGTGGACTCAGTGCTGAAATATCTCCATTCTTCTTCTCGGGGAACAGTAAGCAGCATCATTCCAGCAGGTTTTGAATTTACTGTCATTTGCATTTCTCCTTTGTCGGTGAAGGATATTTGGGCTTGTAACTTGGCTAGCATATCTCGTCCCAGTAATGGCACTGGGCACTCGGGCATATAGAGAAATTGATGCGTTATTTGCTGTCCTCCCAGACTGCATATACGATTCTGAAGAAAAGGCTTTGTGGCTTTGGCACCAGTTGCTCCCACAATGGTAACTGCTCTTGCGGAAAATGGGGCTATTTGTTTATCTACTACTGAATGTTCTGCTCCAGTATCAACCATAAAGTCCATAAATTGGTCTCCTATTTGTATACTGACCATAGGCTCCTGGAGACCTAAAGCGAATTCGGAGCTCGGTCTGTCCTATTCTGCTTCATCTACATCGTAGGTAGCAGCGGCCACTGCCTGTATGGCCTCCTCCCGTTCTTGTTGGAACTGTCCTCGATTGGCCCCTCTGCGGTTCCGGGGTCGGCCTCTTCCCCTTCCTCTCCAATGGGCATTGTCCCCGTCATCCTGGGAGGCGTCTTCGAGTTGCGGGCATGTATCTCTCCAATGTCCTTCTTCCTTGCAATAAGCGCATTGGTTCACGCCTAGTAGGGGCGGGCCACCTCCTCGGCCCCGCCCTCTGCTCCTTCGACTAGGGAAACCTCCCCCTTTCTGTTCAACTATGGCCGCAGCCAAAAAATCAGCTTTCTTCTTCATCTTTCGATCACCTTCTCTCTGTCTTTCATTATCACAATTCACATACACTTTATGAGCGACTTCCAGTAACTGTGTTGCATTCATGCCCTCAAACTCTTCTAATTTCTGTAGTTTGCGTCTAATGTCTGGTTGTGACTGATTTACAAAAGCAGAGTTTACCATGCATAAGCTTCCTGGTGCATCTGGGTCATAGGGAGTATACATTCTGTATGCTTCGACTAATCTTTCATAGAATACTGCTGGGTTCTCATCTGTTCCCTGATTAACTTCGGATACTTTAGAGAGATTCATAGCTTTCTGGCCCCCCCCTTTTCAGACCTTGCATGAGGCCTTGGCGAAACCGGGACAAGGCTCTGGATCCTGCTTCGGTATTTGGATCCCATTTGGGGTCTTCGTTAGGGAATTCTTTCTGGGCTGCTTCATGATCATCTATGCCTGCATCTCTCCCTTCTCTCATAGGATTGTCTGCCATCCAGTCTATGGCAGCTTGCTTAATTCGTGTCCGCTCCTCCGTGGTAAATAAAGTTGACAGGAGCTGACGGCAATCTGCCCAAGTGGGCTGGTGAGTTTCCATAATCGTATACATTAATTCTGTTAACTCTTGGGGCTTATCTGTGTAGGAAGCATGGTGTATTCTCCAGTTTATCAGATCTGCAGTGGAGAAAGGTACGTATACTAAACTCAAGGGTCCCGCTACTATCTGATCATGCTCATCCCGTACGGGCATTCCTGGGACTTGTCTCAAGGGGGCTATCACTTTGGCTTTTGGCTTCTTGGTATTGGCTTTCGGTATCTTGGAAGGGGCTTTCAGCTTAGTGGCTTGCCTAGTCTGGGGAGCCTCGCTCACGGCTGGTGGACTAGCACTGATCACTGATTTCTCACTTTCTGTCTCTGTCAGGGAAGATTCATCCTCATCTTCCTGTTCTGATTCCAGCTTATCCTCGATTTCTGTCTCCGATTGATCGGCATCTCTGCTGGACTCCTCATCTAGCTTTTGGTCTCCGGGCGGGTCAGGGGGTGGACTCTCCCGGTCCCGGGGGGCTGCCACGGGACGCGGTGGTACTCTTACTGGGTGCTGAGGTCGGGGCTGCCTAAGTATAGCTCCCGGGGACTCGGGGTCGGCGAGAACAGGTTTCTGGCTAGATTTCAATTTCTGGCTAGGTTTCTTAGCTGTCCCTGTTTTCGGGGTCTGATCTGTTCGTGCTAACATTATTCTGCACTGTTCTTCATAACAACGCTTTGCCCAAGGGGGCGGACCTTCACAAATACTTAACCAAGAATCTATATAGGGATACTGATCGGGGTGCGCTACTCGCACCTTCCGATGAACTGACTGAATGATTCCTAAGTTAAAGGTACCATCTCGGGGCCACATAGGGTCTATGACAGGCCACTCCCTAGTACACAAAAGCTGTAATCGTGAGGCAGTCAGTTTTACTCCATAATCTCCTGAATATCCTTTACTAAAATGCGTGATCATACATTCTAACGGAGTGTTCCTAGTAGATCCCGCCCCTCCCATATTGATGTGTGCGCGCAACAACAGACAGAAGGGATAAGGAGGGCGGACCGTGGGTAAGGGGTCCTCACGGTCCTAGAAACATATAAGGGAAACAAATAACAAGACAAGACGACGGTCGCTTCCTCCTTTTTACGATCTGGACGCGGTCACCCGGCCAGAAAATGCGTTACTCAGGAGTCCGCCTTCGCTTGGTCTGTGTTGCAAGACCTCTCATTCACACTTCATTCATACAATCATGCTAGCAACATATCCCAAAAACACAGCCCAATCCTGTCTTTTCTGACTAGGCTATGTCAAATTCCAAAATTAAGAAGACTGTGGTTTCACTCTGCGCATACTCATACAGAGTTAATCGGACCGTTCTTCGAGAGGTGATCAGGCTCTCTTCCAAGTTCCAAGATTCAAACAGTTCTGCTCTGACTCATCTGTCTTAGTCAAATCAAAACTATACTCACCGGATCCGGTTCCCAGTTCCCAAGCAGGTGCATGAGTTGGACCTCAGACTCCCCTCACTCGGGTTCGAGGTGTTGGTTCCAGCCGGGTACGGCACCTGCCGAGGTCCAACCAGCTCCCTCCGATGCAAGGGACCGGTGGCGCCAGGGAGCGAGCCCCCGTCGGAAGGGCGCGATCCCGGTAGGACCAAACCTGTAGAGGCGGAAAGTCGTGGTATATTGCCCTATTTACCCTCTATTACCACACCTTCCCGGCCAACGCACCAAGAATATGTAGCAGCAGAGCGCAGACAAACCAATGATACCAGGAGTCTGTTCAGAAGGTCCAAATCATTTATTTGTGCACAAGTCTCAAGCAGAATCAAATTCAAAATGGCTGAGCAATGGCTGTTAGTAAAACAACAACTTTTATAGCTTTCTTTCCCATTCTAGACATAGGCAAACATTTCATTGGTCCCGGTAACCCCTCGTACCCCTTCAATTGGTCCCGGTACTGATATGGCTATCCAATTAGGACTCTGGTCTGGGCTCAACGCCTGCTTACCCCCTTTTCAGTCCCAATTACAATGGTCAGTTCACCAACTTAGATACTTTTCTCCTCCAAGGTCATTTAGCTAGTTAGAACATGTGGGAAAGCAGGGCACTGTAACTTTTCTTTCAGCAGAGTCAATTAATTTCACAGAAGCTTCACTCTCCTATCAATACCAATTAAACCTTATTTTTCTATATTTTCTAAGTTTCGATTCTGCCTAGCTAAGCTTAATTGTGCTCAGTTAGGTTTCAATTCTCTAGTAGCAGCACAGTGGGGGATGTGCAATTCCTTTGGGCCTCTCCACAGGCTTCATTTACAGGTCAAGCTGTTTAGGCCTGTCTGCTTATTTCAGACACCATGGATCATAGGCCTTCGCCTACCACACTGGAACATAAACGTCCAAACCCCCGAGTGATGCCACATGTTCTCTCTATGCGTTCCTTTTTAATATGGCTGTGCCCGCTGAATGTGCGCCAGTCTACCCAAGTATTTTACAAAAAGCTCCATGTACAGTGAGATTATCCACATCCTAGCATCACTCAAAGCCCTGTGCAACAGTGGACTTCACATCTAGGCAAAGAAATTGCAGCCTAAATTTCAGATCATATGGATAGTGACCAGCATTGAATACTGAGGTCAGCACCGGCACTGCCCATATAACAGCAATACTGAACACTGCTAGGTGCAGAGGTATGCAAACTGCTTCTATGCTGTCCCAAGTTATCTGCCTAACTATCTGTCTTGCAACACTCAATATCTTCCTTAAAGGGATGGAGAAATTTCACTTAATTTCCTTTCCTGGAATCCTTCTAGACCAGTTCTGACAAGTGGGCTGAGTCCCCCTTCCAGCTCCATCTTTCTGGAACTCTCCCTGCCCCCAATCCGTGCCATCTCCAACCAAGGTAGAATTGTGGCCCTTGATTCTGTGAACAAGATTGTCTGACATGCTGTCCTGATAAAGCTGGCTGAAAGGTAGGTGGAACATGGCGGGAGCTGGACTGCTCTAGCAGAATTCCAGGAAAGGAAATAATGGTAAGTGAAACTTCTTCCAATTCATCCTGCTAGACCAGTCCAGACAAGTGGGAAGTACCCAAGCTATGCCAACTCAGAGTGGGAAGAGACAGCAGCTGCCCCCACGCTGGGTCCAAAATACGTTGCATCTCGGGCTTGGAGATCGAGGTGATAATGTTGCACAAAGGTGGATAGAGAGGACCAGATGGCTGTCCAAAAAATGTCTAGGGGAACAACCTGTGAGTGTTAGGCTCATGATGTCGCCTGAGCGTGTGTGGGGTGCACCCAAAGGCCCAGGGGCACCGGCTTTCCTTGTAGGATGTAAGCAGACTCAATGGTTCGGCACAGCCAGCGGGCAGTTGTGGCCTTGGAGGTTGCAAAGCCCCTGCGAGGCTCTGCAAAGGGGATGGAAAGGTAACCTGACTTATGAAAAGAATTTGTGGTTTTTAGGTAGTGCCATAGCACCCCGCTGAGGTCGACTGACCAAAGCCCCTTCTCGGGGTCCTGTCATTGTTCTTTGGGAAAAGCAGGGAGTCTGGTTGACATGAAAGGATGTAAGCACTTTCAGTAGGAAGGACGAAACTACCCACAGGGACACTCCTTCCACAGAGAAGGAGAGAAAGGTATCCGAACAGAAGAGGGCTTGTAGTTCGGAGATCCTCATGGCCAAGGTAATGGCAACTAAGAAGGCAGTTTTGAGGGACAAGTCCAGGAGGGCGATCCACCTAATGGGTTCGAATGGTGACCGCACAAGACACCTGAGGACCAAGGAGAGATCCCAGGAAGGGACTACCAGGAAGTCTGCCGGTTTCCCCTCCGCGCTGACTCTGCTTTGCAGAGCTGCAGCGAAGGGAGAGTGTTTCACACCAGGATGTACTGTTTTCCATCAGCACCGCGGGCTCAGCTTTAACAGAGCTGCAGTTAAGTGAAACACTCTCCTTTCACTGCGGCTCGGTAAAACTGAGCCGGGGTGGAGGGGAAACCAACAGGCTCTCCGGGGGGGGGGGGGGGCAGCCACGTGGCTCCTCATTCTGCTGCTGCCACCACTGGTGCAGCAGCAGCAGCAGCTGCTTCTTATGCCGGAGAGTTTTTTTTAATTTTTATTTTGAAGGCCGAGTGAGGCAGTCTTTTTGGGGGCAATTTTGCCACCCCCAACAAATTGCCTCCTGAGGCTACCGCCTCACTCAGACTCATTATAGAGCTGCCCCTGAGTGAGGATGATCCAAACAAGAATTAAGTACCTACTAGCACTCCTTGTGACCTTGGACAAGTCACTTAACTCTCCATTGCCTCAGAAGAAAGGCCTGGCAACCTACTTCCAGTCACACTACCAAGAAAACCCAGGAGCTGCTGGGTCGCCAGGAGTCAGCACTGACTTGAAGGCACAAATTGCATTTCATGCTGTCTTTAAAGAATAAGCCTGTGGAGGGTAATTTTATTGAGGCAGCCATGAGGTTTTACATAGTGATCAGCTTGCTAAGAGAAGACAAAGGTTTCAGTAGGCACCCTTCCCCCCCCCCTCCAGGCCTGAGCACAATACCCCCTTGCCCAGAAATCAGCAGACCAGAGCATACCGGTTTGGACAGGTCACCCAGGCACCTTCCCCAGGGGCTGCTGATTGGTGGACAGGAAATACCTGAGACGAATGAGATTGTAGAATGAGTTTAAAATTGTACTGTATATAAGACATTGTGGGACGTCCTTCGGGGCTCAGATTTTTGTGGAGGGTACCGGCTCTCTGTCTGAACCTGTGTGCACATTAAAAGATCCTGTTTGCATTCCAGCCTGTCTGTGTGCTTCCTTCTGTGGTGGTGAGTGAGAGAATGAGAACATTTTCAGCTGCTTGGCTGCAACATTTGGTACCCCAGGTGGGACCCTTTTAAATTAAACAAAAAGCCTCTCTCATCACACCCACGGTGGGAAGACTTCTGCTCTTGCAGCATCGGGCCTCCACCGGTAAGGGACCGGCCCCTCCAGGTGATTAACGGTCCTTGGCGCCCCGGGCCCCTTTGTGCTCCAGAAGGACACCTTGACTTGTCTGGTCAGTCGGTCCCTGCGGCTGACCCCCCGATTGAAAACTGGCTGGATAGACTGGCATCCAAACTCTCTCTGATCAGAGGTCTGGTGAGTACTACTGCCTTACTGTTTTACTGTTTGGGTAGTTCTGTATTCTGTATCTGGAAATTCTGGTAAATCTGGTAAATTCTGTGAACCTGTAGCGGCATGATCACCCGCAACGAGCAGTCCGAGTAAGGGCCCCAGAATCCCTGAAACCATTGCTCGTCCAGTCTGTATTGGGTACTGTTTTGGGTAGTTCTGTATTTCTGTATCTGGAAATTCTGGTGAAATCTGGTAAATCTGGTAAAGGAATAGGGGGGGGGGGGGGGTGCTTGCGAGCGCCAGTAAATGACTGCAGTATAAATTCAACTCTGTCACCTCGGGTCCCTTAAAAGTATTTAAAGCGCTGCCAAAGCTATTAAAATGCCTAAAATATTAGCACTTGACCCCCTTAAGTGGGCTTCTTTTGTGTTGCCATGTGCTTCTGTTGTTGGGGGCTTCTTTTGTGCTGCCATGTGCTTGTGGTGTTGGGGGCTTCTTTTGTGCTAGTGATCCTGGAGCTCCATCTAGTGGACATTAGAAAAATAGCTAGCTATATTTCTCATATTACTATTATCCTCATGGTAAAAGTTAAATCCTATGCTACAGCTAGAGAGAGTGTGTGTAATGTGTATTTGTAACAGCTGCTACTGAGGAAAGAGAGTGTATGAGTATTCGCTGCTGAGACGTCTCTGTTTTCTGTTTTCCCTCTTTCTTTTTCCCTTTGTGGTCCTGTGTGTTTTGCACAACCAAACTCTGCCTGTTACCTGGATTATATTGTATATTGTATTCCCAGAAGTGAGATTAGAAGATTTACACTGTAACTTGTGATTTGTAAATTGTGATTAGAGCATGGGGTCCGGAGGCTAAATTGTAGTGAAGGAGCATCCGGACCAGTTTCCCTATATAGATTCATGGCTGGTCCATATAGTTAATGTGCTGTTATGTAGAAACTGTTAGAGTGTCTCTGTGTTTAGTTTTGACATTAGGGAAAGAAAGTTTTTGTCCAGACATTAGGTCTTTATATTTCAGGATTGATTTTGATACTCTATCAGTAAAAGGTGAAGTTATTAACAAATCGCCCCTGTGTCCCCAAACAGTGAAAAACACCAGTTTAATGCATATCCAGTTTCATTGCTATGTTTCATGCATGATCAGTGGTCAGGGAACCAGGTTTTTTGGTCATGCCTCTCAGCGGTGGGTGGGGGATGGTTGGAACTGCTGAGATGGTTTGCATAACTACAGAAAGATACTAGGAATGAAACCATTGAAATTGTTTGCATAGCTATAGAAAGATACTGGAAGATCAGGGAGGAGTTTCTTCTTCTAGCAGATGAATGGAGGCCCATTAGAGAGGACAAAAGGACAAATCACCTAGGAGTCTTTCTCCTAGCAAACAAATGGAAACCCATTAAAGAGGACAAAAAACCCCAATTCACCTAGCCTCCAAACAATCCTCTTGTCATCAATTTTAATTGTAGAGTTTAAGCTTCTAGAACCATGGGGGGGTGCCTCCTTTGAGCATCCTCAGATGTCTGACCAGCATCTTGATTGTGTAAGGGTGGGATCAAACAAAGGCTGGTCAAATTACTATTAGCAAAGATGTATGGGATGGGGAATATCTGTAAGGCAAAGCTCATGTGTAAGAGCTAGCCTGCAAACCATTTCTTACAGCCCAGGGGGGAGGGTTTAGTGAAATTTATCAAGAAAACCTTCTTATTCCAATCAGATAGGCTGCTAGCTGCTATACTTAAAAGACTATAGTCTTGTGTTTAAATGTTTTAATCTACAGTAAATATTGTTTTTCTTTCATTGCTGGCTGTTCATTGCCAAGTGCCCCTTGATGCAAGATCAAACAAACAAGGCATGAAACTAAGGAAACGGTTTCTGTTTTCCTTTGACCTTCAAAGTAGAGGTTAAGAGCTCTGAATAAAAAGGGTAATCCAGCTTGAATTTTTATCTCTGGTACATATATTTGGTTTTGACTACATATACAAAATTAAAAGTTAAAAGGGATTTTATATACTGTGGCAAGCACCTCAGAGGGTTTTCAGATCAGTTTGATGCCAGTCTCAGGTATTGTTAGGTTTTAAATTAAATGTGAAAAAGAATATTCTGCATTAAAAATATACAAGGAGAAGTGTTTGCATTCCAGATATCCCCCAACCTTTTCATGCAAAAGTATCAGTTTCATCATTTGAATGCCTGTTTTCTGAACTGTAAGATTTAAGGCAGCTCAGTGCTGATGACTGCTGAACAGGACAGTAACACCATAGGTGCCAATTACACCAGAAAATATGGAAATATTTGTAAAATTATTTAACTTGAGTTGATTGGACAAATCCAAATGTTGCTTGTCAGCAATGATCCAGGAGAGGTTTGAGAAAAAGAATGAGAGAAAAGAAACAATACTAAGTTTTTAAACAATTGTTTGATATTCTTAGCAGCCTTGCCAAATAAGGATACATTAGTATGGTATAAAAACATGAAAGGGACCTATGTATGTGATTGGTGGAACGATGCAGGTGATGGGGGAGTGTTGTGAGGGATGAAGTGGGATATTAAGAAGAAGGACTTTGATGGACATTAAAATGATGAAGGTAATTTGAAGTGATGTATCTGGCTAATGAATATGTAAAAAAAAAGGAGATGAGCATTTTATTCAACTATGCCGTCTCCAGAATCTTCAATTTAGGAATTCATCTAAGCCCAACACATACTCAACAATTAGAAATAGACATCTGGAGACAGGCTGGGTGCACCTTGCACCCTGATGAGCTTGGAAAACCCACACTGGCCATGTCGTACTTCCAGATGCTTTTTGCCTCATTTTGCCCCTGTATGTCCTGGCCAGGCACGCATGGGCAAAAGAGGGATGATTTGATGATAAATTCTCACAAAAATTGGTATAATTCTAAAAAACCTTGCCAGAAATCGCAGAATATGTGTGTGCAACTTGTCTGATCTATAAACATGTAAAGATCAGTCAAGGGCATAATGGAATATTTCTTACCTGCAAAGGAATCTCCAGTGGTAAAGAGACAGAGAGACAAAGAGTTTATCAAACTGAGAGACATAGTTGACACCATATGAGACAGTTATGATCTTAAGTAAATATGGATGAAATTAAGTTTATATCATTGTGAAATGGAATCCAGCATATTTAGTTTTTCTTTCATTCAATATTGGTGCTACTTTTCTGAATAAGGCCTGGAGCCATGTCACCAATTGCAATCCAGAGAGTCCAGCAGAGGAAATTGGCCAGATTCTAGATGGAACAGACCATCCCAAGAACTCAGAACCACCCACCGCTGAAATGTGTGAAGGAGTCCCTATCTGGATCAGTGTGTCACATTGAAAAAGGGCCAAGATATCTGCCTATCAGAATGAGAGGTTCAAATTTTGAGAGAAACAGAACTTAAACTTCAGAAAAGGTCCTGGGGAACTGCTGAGAGGCAGGACCACATTGTCTGAGAATGGGAGGAGGACTATTGGACTGACTGGGGGTTTGGGGGGCTTTTGTGAATGATTGTATTGTTATCCTTTTAATATTGTTTTCTTAGAAAGTAACTGAAATCTACAAGCCATTTCGGCTTCAGCAATTGCAATACCCACACCAGCTCAAGTTTTGCTGTACTATTCTCAGAGCTTTCTTTATCACATTATTAAGCACTGCTGCTTTTGATACACTTTCATGTTATGCGTTTTCAATATTATTGAGTTGCTGCAAGAAAATGATGTTACAATGTATGTTGTCTCTAGGGAACAGTACCAGAAGCTGCTTTTCTGATGCCCCTATCTGTCTCAAATGGTTTGTTGTCCATTGCCCTTAATGGGATTACCTTTGCCCCATTCACAAGAAAAGAAAAAGAAAAATTCGAGAATGAAGGGAAATTGGCTGATAGGTATGTCTAGTATAGCTGCATCCTTGCCTGAGGCTGTAATACATTATGATGGCACGGAAAAAGCATGTGGGCTAAGAAAATGAGTACCCAGAGCCCAGCCCAGCACAACAAGAGTAAAGCCAGGGGGAGCCATACTCTCAACAGAAGTGCACAGAAAATGGACCCAGCTAAGAAAAGACATGCCAGGCCTGAACAGATTGAACAGGCCTGAGCAAGTTGGGCAAGCCTGGACAAGTTAAACAGGCCAATCAAAGCTGGTGATACAAAGTGCTCATGAGCCCTGAAGACTACAGTGCCAGTGATTAATGAAACAAAGGGGATGGCAGGGTGTAGCCAGAATGACTCAACACTAGCAAGAATAAAAGCCATTAATATGTTAATAAGGGTGGATCCCAGGGAAAGAGGCCTCTGCAGACCCTACAACCTTTTACAGACAGTACAGCAACTTATGCACACGGAACAGAACTTTTGTGCAGGAGTTGCTACAGAGGGTATAGGGTATGTGTTTTAAACTCACTGACGCAAGTGTTTCCATTGAACACTCTATCCAAGACCTACGTGATCTAGTTAATCATATTACTGACCCGTCCATGGGTCCTGGGTGGTATATGAAGTGGTTCAGTTGGCTAGGGGGACTAAAAATCCTAGTGGTAGGGTTTTTTTTTTTATTTTACTGCTCTGTGCCATTCTGCCATGTTGTATCCCCATTCTTTACCACTTCATTACCACCACCCTTGATACCCTGGTAGAACGCAAGGCGGCTACCACTGTCATGGCCCTGACCCAATAAACTCCTCTGCGGCTTGCCTCCAGTAATACTGCCCACTACCGCCCCTAGCGGTTGAGGTCTCACTTAAAAAGGGGGGAGTGAGGCAGTTATGAGGTTTTACATAGTGATCAGCTTGCTAAGGGAAGACAAAGGTTTCAGTAGGCACCCTTCCCCCCTCCAGGCCTGAGCACAATACCCCCTTGCCCAGAAATCAGCAGACCAGAGCATACCGGTTTGGACAGGTCACCCAGGCACCTTCCCCAGGGGCTGCTGATTGGTGGACAGGAAATACCAGAGACGAATGAGATTGTAGAATGAGTTTAAAATTGTACTGTATATAAGACATTGTGGTACGTCCTTTGGGGCTCAGATTTTTGTGGAGGGTACCGGCTCTCTGTCTGAACCTGTGTGCACATTAAAAGATCCTGTTTGCATTCCAGCCTGTCTGTGTGCTTCCTTCTGTGGGTGAGTGAGAGAATGAGAGCATTTTCAGCTGCTTGGCTGCAACATTATAAGGTGGTGCCTAGTTAACAGAGGCATCAGGTGCTTATTTTAAACCTATTTTGTGAAGGCAAATAGGGGCCTACTTGACTTTATAAAATACTAGAATAAGTATGAAACACATGCAAATGTAGGACACTTGCTGTTTGCATTTATGTACATAGATTGAGGTATAAACTCTGCGCATCTCCCACCCAAACTCCATACTGAGCAGGCCCACCGTGAAGTGCATGCCATCTAACCAACTTGCGGTACTTTTACATGGATCAATTTTTTATGAGGTCTTTGAATGCATGTGTCCACTTCCATGAGTTAATCACTGAAACGCCAACATTGAAAGAGTTTTGGAACGTACCCTTAACATACAATTCTTTAATTGGAGCCGTCATCTTACTCTTTTTTTTTTTTCTTCCTGTTATTAAGATAGCATTTGCACATGATCTGGAGTCCTTGCTCGCTTTTAAATTTAAATCCCTAATCGGAGCAGCTGTTTTCTTCGAGCAGTCTTCATTTGCAATTCGGGCCAACCACTTTATTCCCTATTAAAGCTATGATGTGTATAGATTTAAGAGACGGTCCGTTGATTTTAAATATTACTAAACATTGATCAACTAAATGATACTAATATTTACTTCCTACTTTCCTCTGCTCGAATATCCTTTCGGGGATTGGATAAAGATAACCACGCCCCTTTTGGCGCGAAAGTCAGCATCCTTAAAACAGGTCTCAAAGAGTTTCTTTAATCTAACTTGGAAGAACGCTTCACGTGTTATTCTGCAGAATGTTTGCCAACAGCTGTGTTTTCAGAACCTGTTTTGTGTCTACACATTTCTCAGCAGGTAACTAGAAGTGGGTTGCTAGTTTAATGTTTATTTTAGCATTGACGGTTTGCATTTAATAGGTTCTACGGGCCTTTTTTTATATAGCGTCAGCACGAATCTCACTAAAAGCACAGGGTCTTGGTACCTCTGTGCCCGCTGTAAGTAGAATTATATACATATTTCTTATCTACAAGAAAAGTTTCTCATAGTTTGAATGTCTTAAATATAATAGCTTCCTCTGCACAAACGGCACAACAGAGCTTATGAATCTTGTCTTTCACGGCACAAAATGGTTTTTAAACATACTACCTCCCTCTGCATGAACGGCACAACAAGATCTTGTCATGCAACGCTAAGTTCGACTGCCCCTTTCAGGCACAGCTTAATCCTTTTGTTAATGTATTTTCTGGGTCACATAGTCACGTTTTTCAAGTATGGTTCATATGAGTGTACATTCACTCTAATATTTTTCTTTGTTGTTCAGTATCCTGTTACTTGAGGCCTCATGTTTGAATAACTGTTTATTCGCCTTTTACACTCGTACAGTGGCAAGTTAAGGACCTGAATGTCCCTCAGTTCCTTCTAAACGGCACCCCAGTGCATGATTCAGTGAGTAGTTTTCTGGTTTGGACCATGTTTTCCTGCCCTGCGGTCTGGTTTTCTATGTTTTCCCATTTTATGTTTTTAATTTTTTAATTACTCTTTTAATTATGTCTTTTAATTATATACTTTGGCATTAAGTTTTTTAATTATTTTTTACAAATATGATTATTTTTTAATTATTTATTACAATAATATGCGTGTGTATTTATTGATCTTTTACTATGCTATTATGTGTTGTTGTTGTTTTTGATTTTAAAATAATTTTTAAAGTATTTTCCCTTTATATAAATGTGTCCCGGTTGCCTTTCATAATGCTGTTATATATGTTTTTAATGGAATTATTATTATTATTATTTTTTGTAAGCAACTCTCCCCTTGAAAAAGGCGCAAGCCGAAACGCGTCGGGGATCTTCATAAAGCAATTTGGAATTAATACTAAGCAACTGGGTCGTCCACTGCTTCTGCTCCTTGTGTACTTTAGTTTTGGAAGAGGTACATCGATCAAATGTTGGTTGGCCTGGGTGGCTTCAGGCATTGATTGGTTCCTTTTCCAATAGTTGTGTTAAGTGTCTGTACCAAAAAATTGAAAGATTTTATGAACACATCATGAATACCTCAATGATGTTTCAAGCTGTAGTCCAGGGTAAAGGTGGATTTCAGGTTGTTGTGAATGAAGGGTCCAGAGAGAAGACAGGCAAAGGGCTGATGTGCAGAGCAGGACTGGAGTCCACCCAGAGTTGCAGCTATCGGCATTGAACCTGGAAGTTGTACCACGTCACATAGCGACAGTATCTGCAGAGCAGGAAGTCAGCAGCTGAAGTACCAACACATGGTAAAAGACGGTCCCTGCCCATCAGAGCTACAGTCTTGTCAAGACAGAAGACGAGGATAGATATGGGGGGATGGTAAGGAAAACACATAGGAGACTAGGTGAATCCGGATCCAGGAGTGGCCTCAAAGAGGTGAGTTTTCAGCCTGGATTTGAAAAGGGCCAGAGATGAAACCTGATGCAACAGGACTCAGGTAGTTTGTGCTAGGCGTAAGGAGCAGCAAAGTGGAAGGATCGAAGTCTGGAGTTGGAAGTAGACGAGAAGGGCACAGATAGAAGGGATCTGCCAGAAGAGCAGAGTTCCCGAGGAGGGGAGCAGGGAGAAAGGAAAGGTAGTGAGGAGCTGCAGGGTGAAGGCACTTATAGATCAGTAGAAGTTCGAACTGGATAGGGAAACGGATAGGGAGCCAATGAAGTGACCTTGAGAAGATGGGTTATTTGAGCATATTGAGGCTGGCGGAAGATTAGCTGCGCAGCTGAGTTATCAACAGATTGAAGGGCAGAAAGATGATTCAGAGGGAGAGACCAGCAACGACAGTTAAATAAAACATCCTACATTCAGCACTGTGGTCAGAGATATGAGTTTGGCCATCGGGGTGGCAGTGATCTGGACAGCGTTGATATTCAGCCCACTATAAGTATCCCGATAACATAAGACAGCAAAAAGACTGTCCCGAGTTATATGGTCAGTGAACTGAATATCACTGCCTCTCGGATAAGAGCTGGACTCCTCTGCTCTGCCCACATCCCCTTGGGATTATATGGATAGTGCCATGTGGTCAGAATGATTTTCAGTGGTACTAACAGGGACCGTGCTACTGAAAATTGCCAGAGAGCCTCAGTCAGCGACACTTACTGGACCGCAGCTGCTGCTCTCTGGATAAATCAATGCTTGACCCCGAAGATATCAATGCTTGACCCAGTACAAGCATTGTGGAACTTGTGTCTCTTGGAGAAACTGCTAGGTACATATGACATAGATTGGCCACTGTTGGAAACAGAATACTGGGCTTGATGGACCTTGGTCTGACCCAGTATGGCATATCTTATGTTCTTATGTTCAATGAACCCATCACCGATCCACAGATATTAGCAAATTACTACAAAGAAAAACTGAAAACAGCAAGCCGTACCCACCAACCCACTGCCCGAGAATATCCGGGTTCCAGCGCGGAATATAGTTTTTCAGTTTTAGCCGTGCAGTCAGCTGCCTCTCAAGACTGATCACCGCAAATGAATATTGACCCGGAGGTTAACACTAGTGATCCTTATTACTCTACCAGCGGACAGAGCTATGGATTTCCCCACAATTCCTTAAACTCATAAGATCTAATTCCAACTCTGTCACTGTCACTGAGCCCCCTCCTCACAATCACAGGCTCTAACCCCATCTCAGTCCCTCTCACTGTGTCACTGAGCCCCCACCTCACATTTACAGGCTCTAATCCAATCTGTCCCTCTCACTGCTTCACTGATCCCCTTCCTCACATTCACAGGCTCTAATCCAATCTCTGTCCCTCTCACTATGTCACTGGGCCCCCTCCTCACATTCACAGGCTCTAATCCCAACTCTGTTCCTCCCACTGTGTCACTGAGCCCCCTCGCACATTCACAGGCTCTACTCCCATCTATGTAACTCTCACTGTTTCACTGAGCACCCTCCCCATATTCACAGGCTCTAATCCCAACTGAATATTGACCCAGAGGTTAACACTAGTGATCCTTATTACTGTACAAAAGGACAGAGCTATGGATTTTCCCCACAGTTCCTTAAATTCAAAAGGTCTAATCCCATTTCTGGTCACTGTCACTGTGTCAGTGAGCCCCCTCCTCACATTACCAGGCTCTAATCCCATCTCTGTCCCTCTCACTGCATCACTGAGCACCTCCTCACATTCACAGGCTCTAATCCCATCTCGGTCCCTCTCCCTGAGTCACTGAGACCCCTCCCCACATTCACATGCTCTAATCCCAACTATGTTCCTCTCACTGTGTCACTGAGCCCCTCCTCACATTCACAGGCGATGATCCCATATCTGTTCCTCTCACTGTGTCACTGAGCTCCCTCCCCACATTTGCAAGCTCCAATCACATCTCTGGCCCTCTCCCTGTGTGACTGAGAGCTCTCTTCACATATAAAGGCTCCAAACCCCTCTTTGTTGGTCTGCCATTGAGCCCCCTCAAATTCAGAAGATCTAATCCCATCTGTGTCCCCCTCTCTTTGTCACTGAGTACCCTTCCTCACATTCACAGTCTGTAATCCCCATTTCTACCACTCATTGGTGTCCCTGAGCCCCTCCCCACATTCACAGGCCACTAATCCCATTTCTGTGGCACAAAAAATGTGTCAGATCTGGAAAATCAAATTCCTGATTGTATAAAATAAACTGGAATATCATAGTTCAGACATCCAAAAATGTGAAGAAATGAAAGAAAAGTAGTTACATGAAGATATCCACATATAACTAAGCAACTTTTGATGATTGAGAACATTAAAATACATTAATTAGTTGAATGCATCAGATTAGAGGTATAATCATATCAGTGCTAATAGTGACAAGCAGCTGCCTTCAGTCCCGTCATCAATCTGGGACGCTGGACTGGGGTCTCTTTAGGTCGTTACATTACAAGAGGGGTTTAACCCCCTCCCCCTCCTCAGGGACCCACATAGAAAGCAGGACAAATGTCTGTGGCAGCATTCTAAGAAAAACTAAAGTACATTTTCTAGTGCGCCCCCAGATGTTTAATCAGATGTGGAAAATAAACGTCCAGCCCTGAGCGCGGCTCTTCATTCCCAGGCTGCCTCCGGGCGGATTCTCAGATTTCCTGTATATGTCGGAGAAAGGTCGGATCGTCCCTGTGAAGGTGTCGGTGATGGTGTAGAGATGAGATTATTATCTTGCATTGTAAAATGAGACTTTTCCTGCCTCATAGTCCAGGAAAATCCCCACTGCCCGGGGGCTCTCGCTCAGGGGGAGCCGTTCATGGGGGAGGTGAGGAGCCAGTGGTCACCATAACACAGCCTCAATGCCCAGTATCCCTCCTCAGGTGATAGAATGATCTTCCCCTTCCTCCTCACAGACGCTTTACACACCCCCAATACGCAAGCATTCATCCCCCACCCCACCTCCCAGTAATGTCATCCCTTCCGCGGTGAAGCACTCACACCCCAGCACCCAGGGCTCAATATCAAATCTCTCAGGATTGTCCGGCAGGTTCTGTTCTGTGTCTCCCCATCTTGCACTTTTCCGATCCTCAAGACATGGATGAGCCGGGGATGAGCAGTTTCCGGATCCAGAGTCACATCCACTGCAGGGAGGAGAGACAGAATAAATATGAGCACAAACTTCTCATTGGCTCCTCATGCATTTACCTCAAACCCTCATTGACTCCTCATTGGCTGGTTCCCCCGTGTCACTCGTTTAGTCTATGAGAGAAGTTCTGCTATTGGTTGCTGCTCAGTGACAAAGCTCAGAGATACTAGCAATCCTATTGGCCCTTGGCATACCTCAGAGACCTGCAGAAAGGAAAGTCTATTGGCTCCTTTTTTTCCAGTTGGTTACCTGATTCGGTCCTATTTCACCCCTACTTAGGCTCCCTCCCCTCCCCCCCCAAACAGGCATATGTTTTGGGCCAATTTATATTAGAAGGTATGGTGTCCCTGTCCATGGGGACTGTTTGGCGGGGAAGAGGGAGGGCCCCAATTTTTTTTTCCTCCCAAATGGGTTTTTTTGCTTTTGCTGTTATAGTATTGTCCATTTGTTTTCAAGAAATCTTTTAAGCAAAGTGCATAATTCCCTTTTTAATTTAGAAATTAGGAGAAAGAAGATCCTTCATGAAAATGTCCCCCCCTCCGCGTGGACAAAAGTCCTGATGGATTACTTTTAGAGCACTTCAATCTCCCTCACAGGTCATAAAACCCCTCTCAATCAGGTACAACATAACTTTATTATTATAAACTTTTGTATAGAAAATTTTCAACTTATCTGAAGGCCAATGGTACATGGCGGCATAGCCCCCCTGCCCCAAATTTATTATCAAGCCCTTTTTTAAGTTTCTCCGGGTCCCCCTCATATGCCCCCCTTTTATTAAATGAAAACCATAAACCTTTTTAATTAACCACCCTCTGCACCCAACTCCATCTGGGTTTTTTTAAGATCCTTTTTGAATGTTGCGGTCCCCTCAGAAATGCACACCATACTCCAATGGACATCGGGGGGGGGGGGGGGCACCCAAAAGACTTATACGAGTGGGGGTGTTACCCAAAAAAAAAAAAACCAGGAAAATTATGTTTTTTTAAAGCTATTTACTCTTCCAAATCTTTTACAACACAACATTATCCCCTTCAAAAATAACTATCCATTACAAATAATACATTTTGTCCTACCGTTGCTTCCACTGTTCAAAACATTTTTTTGTAGTCATCTTTAGCAACGGCTGACAGATCATCTCTCTTTTTTTTCGTGACTTCTTCAATTGTTGTCAAATCGGTTGTGCTTTCATGCCCCTTTTAATGCGTGGAAATAAGGGAAAACGTTCGTACGGAGCCAGGTCAGGCAGAGTAAGGGGCGTGGGGCAGCAGAACCATGCCCATTTTTAGCCAAAAACTGTCTAACAGAGATGATGTGTGTGCAGCGTGCATTTGGTCGTGGTGGAAGAAACCAGTCTCATGTCTGCCACAAATCGGGGTCTTTTTTGACGAACACCTGTTGCGCAATCTTCTTAAAACTTCCAAATAAAAGGTTTATGATTGATGGTCTGACCTGGGGGAACAAACTCTGCAAATGAACTACCCCATTGGGCATCAAAAAAGCAAATCGCATTGTGTTGATGTTTGAGTTGGACGTGGACGACCTTTTTTTGGACGGAGGGGGTGACGATGCCGTCTTCCCATGGGCTTGACTGTTTGCTTTGTTTTCTGGGTAAAAACATAGCACCAGATGACTCATCACCTGTAATGACCTTTGACAATAAAATCTGCGCTCAGTTTTCAAGCTGTTGTTTCAAAACACGACATGTTTCAAATCGATGTTCATTTTGATTGTCCAGTCAGAACCCGAGGAACCAACACTGGCAGCGACCCTTTTCATTCCCAAATCTTCTGTTAAAATTGAATGAACCGAGGCAAGATAACCCACTAATGCTGCTGAGACAGTTGATCCAATTGTCTTGTCGATGGTCTGTGAGCACAAGCCTCTCTAATTTTTTCAATATTTCATCGGATTCGGGCAGTTGATGGACGCCCCAGAACGAGGTTTGGTGGGATCCATCGACATGTCGCCATTTTTTAAAACGGAGAAAACCACTGGTACACTTGACTTTTTCCCATAGGTCATCTTGATAAGCTGTTTTTCAACACACTCTAAAACAGTTTCAGCAGGCCCTTTTACTGAGTATAAATACAAAATTTTCACAGCTGCACGTTGTTCACTTAAACTTGTCATCATAAAAAAAGAAACAAGAACCAAACAGCGCTAGCAACAACAATCACTGCAATGAACAGAACCAAGCCAGGTCGACAACACAGCGGCACTGAACTGGACAATGATGTGGCCAATATACAAGCCTAGCGGCAGAAGTGCGTACTTACAAAAGCTCCGCCCACGGCAATTGTATTCCTGGGGTTTTTGTTTGGCTACCTCCTAGTACAGAGGCATTAGCACCTCCTTTTTTCTGCTGGCAATTCCTCTCTGGATGCACCCAAGCATCCTTGCTGGCCTTTTCTCAGTCGCCTTTGCTACCTGTTTAGAGCAATTTAAAATCATCAGAAAAACAATCACACCCAGATTGCGGCTACTCTTTCATAGGACAGAGGTTACTTAGCCCTCTACACTGTACTGCTCCCTTTGAATTTTTTTGCAGCCAAAATGCCTGACAAGCATTTTTTAGCATAAAAGCTCAGCCTGCCAACATTCTAGATCCATTCTTCAAGCATTAGCTAGGACCCTCCTAATGTTATCTACTATTTCCTGGATGTTTATTTGCAAAAATCTATTGTCATCCGCAAAGAGGCAAGCATTACCTTACAGCTCTTCTGCAATATCACTAACAAAGAAGTTAACATGGAACAATTAAAGCCTGTTTACACATATATGAAGAATCTGACCAAGGACAGATCCCTGCAGCACATCACCAGTACACTTCCGTCTCCTCAGAGTGAGCCTACATTACCTGTACCCTTTGTGGCGTCACACTGAACATCTTTCGAACCCCGTCTGTCACATTTAGGGTCCATCGCTAGGGTACTCAGTTGATTTATAAGTTGCCTATGCAAGACACAATGTCATACTGAAATGTAAGCACACCAGATCAGGACTCTCCCGCAGTCCAACTCCATGGTAGCACAGTCAAAAGAAATACAACATTAAGATTTAGGCTGCCTCGGATCCTGCAATTCCATTGAACTTTGCAGAAACTTCACTATGTCTGTTTTAGCAGCATTTCCAATAATTTACTCACCTACAGGACATTAGATTAACCACAGACATTAGATTAAACGGCCGGTAGCTTTCAAGCATCCTTACTTCCGGTTTGTGTAAAGGGACCACATGTGCCTTTCTCCAGTCCTTTTGGAATCACTCCCGACTTCCAAACTTTTTGTTTTATTGTGGTGGTACACTTTCGAGTTTGTTCAGTCCTTGGGACAGCCTCCAGCAATCACAACGAATGTTGCATCAATGATTCTTACTGCTTAGGACCCTCCCACGGCCAGAAGGAGAACAGGGTCTTTTCCCAGTGGATGTCCCTAGTTCTGCTAGATTCATATCGTGCATCTGTACATATAGCAACGTACCGACAAGGATGGCACATACATACCATATGGCCTATCCAGTCTGACCTTTCATACCAAACTACTAAGCTCTAACCGTCAGCTTTGTATGCAAGAGATTTTGGGTGTTTAGGTTTGTTGTTTTTTTTTTTTTTTTTTCTTTTTGTACCCCCCCCAACACCACCCGTCTCCATGTTTTCTTGAATTCCAGCTACAATCTTTGTCTCAACGACTCACCACTGGTAGGACTATTTCCACACATCTATCCCTCTTTCCGTAAAGAAATATTTTCTGCAAATTTTTACTGCTTAAGTCCTATTTCCTTCAACCTTCATTTATGCACCCTTGTTTGCAGGGTCTCTTCTTTCAATTTGAAAGAGAGACTCGGCCCCTGGTGCATTTATGCATCATATCGCCCCTCTCACACCTAATCTGTTTCCAAAGTAGGACATATTGAGATCTCCTTTGCTCATGTATCCATAGCCTGGATGAAGTCCTTTAACCATTTGGGTAAGCAACACTCAGCCCCAACTCCATCCTGTTTATATCCTTTTAAATATGTATCATATGCTTTATAACGAAGACCAATAAAACCATGTTAACATGTAAACACCCTCTGCAACCAACTCCAAAAGGTTTTTTAGCCTTTCGAAGTTGCCGGTCTCCAGAAATGGTACACAATACGGTCCAAATGCGGTCACACCAGAGACTTACCGAAGCATTATCCCCACCTCCTTCCTACTGGACATTCCTCTCTCAGTGCACCAAAGTATCCTTCCTGGCTTCTCATCATTTCACCTTTCTACGCGTGTTTAGACATCTTAAGATCATCAACAACAATCAACTCTAGGGCCTGCTGATCTTTTCCTAGCAAGGACCAGAAGTCCAACCTCCCTTTGGATTTCTGTAGGTCAAATGCATGATGCTGCATCTTTTGAGCGTTTAAATCTCAGCTACCAAAATTCTCAACCATTCTGAAAGCTTCGCTAGTAACCTCCCTGTTGACAGTAAAGGCTGAGGTGGAGAAACTCGCATTTCAGAGGAGAGAACTGCATGGCTGTATGGATGGCGTGATCGAGAGGGCTTGGGGTTCCTGGAGCATGGGATGATTTTCCAAGGGTCGCCAGAGCAAGAGATGTGGGTCCATCTATCCAAGAAGGGTTGTTCTGATATTCATCTGGGCCAGGCTATGCACGGCCTGCAGCAAAGTAGCCCTGCCCGCTGACCCTTAACATCAAATTATTTATGGGCGGTCATATGCGGCTTTGGCATTGCGATATCTGGGGATTTGTAGGGAAATCAGAATCTTTCTCATATATGTGTCCTTTGTACTAATACCTGCTTACGTTTGTAAGTGCATATACAGGAGGCCTGCACAGAGAGAAATTAGACATCCTATAGAAACCTCAGACATCCTATGTGTTGTGCCCTTTGGACAATTCTGGTGGGTATGGAAAAAGGAATGTGCTGTGTACGCTAAACTGATTGTTCTACTTCAAGGAGGACTGTTTTTGCATTTTACGTGATAAACTATAGTGGGCCCCCAGAAGCGGGTGAACGAAGTATGACTAATGTTTATAAGAATGTTAACATACGGACAATCCCTCCACCCGTTGGAATAAACTGCATACCACTTATGTGCAGGTGTGTGTGGTGTGTTTGTTACCTGGATTCCAGACAAAGAAGGTAAGGTGATTCCCCTCGACGCCCCCAACCCCAGACGGACGTCCCAAGGGGTAGTGAATAAGACAGTGCTGGGAAAGGAATAATGGACCCTTTACATTTGGTGTCAGAAGTTTGGATTTACCCGACCTGAAATTTCTAAATTGAAGCAGCTTTGGTAAGCTGCACAAAGATTTTTTAAGTGATAGTTGCTTGGTAGCTCGTCTTGGAAAAAGCGCTTTGGTTAGCGCTGGGAAAATGCGCTTGGGTAGCGCTGGGGAATAGGCGCTTGGGTAGCGCTGGGAATATGCGCTTGGTAGCGCAGTGAAAATAACAGGGACGTCCTGCTGGGTCTGTGGTACTAGCTGTCTCCTTCTCTTGTGTGCTTGTGTGGGCACTGTGTGCGTTTGCCAAAATGACACTGCCGTACTCTGAAGCGATATAGCGCTAGTGGACGGGTACTGTGCCGACAGCAAATGGCCAGACGTGCGTTTGTTGTGGCATAATTCGAGGATGGGGGGGGGACGTCCCAAGGTGAGGGGGCCCGCTCCAGCCTCCGCGGGTGGGTGTGCATGTTAGCGATATGTTGTGATAAGTTTTAAAACTTGCAGCTACAAAAAAACAGGCCATTCTACACAAACTGTCAGTGTAAGTGACAGGAGTCTGAGTCTGTCGCAGGTTTATCTCTGTGCCTAGAAGACCAACCACCCCCACTCTCTAGAACTGATGGAGACTCTGGAATGACAGGTAGACAAGTGGTGTTTGGTATGCCACTGATTTGCTCTTCCCTCCCCCCCTTCTTCCCTTCCTGTTCTTGTTGTGTTTAAAAGGTGACGGACACGGCAGACAGCAACAGAAACTTAAAGTCAAACAGCATACTAAAACGTAAATTATTATTTGTTTGCAGAGTTCAGGGCTATTTACGGACATATTGTGAGAAGACAAGCTAAATAGAAAAAATTTTTACTTTTGTACTAACAACGTATAACTGTCCCTGAGATAGGTAAAAGGGGTGTGTCTGTCTTTAGACACCCATTGGCTATAGCAATGTACTGAATAATGAAATACTAAAAGAGCTCTTCAATCTGCTTCACCAATATCCCTCTCAGAGTGCGGCATGGGGCCAGCTGGCTAAAGGTTGAATTGGCACACATGTAAAGGTGTAAATAACAGATTGGGCTCGCTGGGATTTTCCACACAGTGGAGTGACTCCGGCTGAGTGGAGGTGCGAAGACGCGGCTGTTGATTTTCAACAGTCCTCACCTCCTTTTCTGCGGAGGAGGTATCTTTACTAGCTGGTAATGATCCTAG